>WSXT02048183.1:0-13067 GCA_011762715.2 Neuroterus valhalla
GTAACGTTCGCGAAACGTCGACAAATCTTCTTGTAGTTTGTACACGATCGAAACCCGAAATACCTTATTTCATCATAATGGATCATCGTGGAAGCATTAAATCTATAATCATATTTCCACTAGTTTTTTCAGGCACAATGTCAAGATGTTTTGTTCTCTAAAGCACCTCCTAGACAAAGTATAAAATGCTTTCTAACATTAAACAACAATGGCACAGTATGCATTTTGTTTTTGAATTCATCAGTTATGTGATTTGTCAGGCCTACTTTCTATTGACCTACTGTGCTTTGACCTACTCTAAAGTCGAACTGTCCTGCGCATAGGGGAATGCCTCCCAGATATGGGTGGCACCGGGGAAAATCAAATACCCGGGGCGGACAGAAACCAACTAGGGGAAGAAACCCCGATTGACAAATCAACGATGAGCAAGTTTCTTAAAAACAAATAACCCCAAGGTAGTAAAAATCTCTCCACGGGTTCCAATCGGGTACAAGGCCCGATGAACAGTGCTGGTCCCAAGGATTTTGAGAAGGACCAAAGAAACGTCTTGGAGGCCGATTTGCTGGAAGAGAGCCTGAGGGAGCAAATTTTTAGTGGAGAACTCGATGTCATGAAAGAAGAAGTGGAAAAGGAGGTAGGGAGAGACATTCCTTGGTCGCGGGGCAGTATTGAACTGGTGGACCAATGGTCACAAGAGGGACATCAGGCGATGGAAGAGTTGAAAAAGGTACTCACGGAGATAAAAAAATTCTGAAGGACAAAGGCCAACATGTTTCTTCCTATAAGGAACGGCCTAGAACGTCAAAAAGCTCCGGGAGGCCAGACGAGCTGTCGAGAAGAAAGAGAGTAAGAGTGTAGGGATTCAGACAGACGAAGACGCCAGGAAAACTCTCTCTTCAGCCCAAGAGAAAGAAAATCCAACTCGAGTATCCCGGACTCCAGCGCAGGGAAACCAGCGTTTAGGAAGGTGCAGACTCGAGGGCAGGTACCTGGGCCCTAAGTTCTCCGTTTGTGGCATCATATGTCCCAAAGAACAAGATGAAGAAGAAGGAGGGCCAGAGGAATATTCGACCTCAGGCGGTTCTTATCAAACCGCCCGAGGGTAAAAGCTACGCTGAGATCCACCGAAACGTTGGGAGGATAGTACAACCGGACACTCTTGGTGTAAGAAACAAGGGTGTTCAGAAAACCAAGGTTGGTATCAACCTCACAGAGGTAGGGGAACGAGGCAAGGGACGCTGAATGAGGACTCGGCCGCAAGGCTAACACGCGTGGGGCACCTCAAAGTTGGGTGAGTGTCCTGTCGTGTCAGAAGGAGGGCTAAGGTGACCCGGTGCTACCGGTGTCATGGTTACAGCGATGTGACAGCGGGTCGCACGGGTCCGGATAGAAAGGTGTGCTACTGGAGGTGCAGCAGGGAGGAATACAGGCCCGCAAAGTGCGAAAGTACTCCGCACTGTTACCTCTGTGCCGTGGCAGGCAAAGGTTCCTGGGTCTATCACCTTCCGGGAACCACACGATGCAAGGTCTTCCGAGAGGCGGCACCAGGAGTAAAGCCTCAATGTACTGCTACGTAGACCCCTGCCGACGAGACCGTTGTGCGACACTGTCGCGCTACTGAGGACGATGCATACATCTTGGTAGGTTCAGAAGCAGGAGTCTGAAGTCCAAGTTGGCAGAGATGTGGAAAGCCAAAGCTCCGCATAGCCTTAGAATCACCTATCCATTGCGGACAATTGCTACATCGGGTGTCTAATGCAAAATTACCCCCCTCTATGACAAAAAAAAACTCTAAAGTCGAACCGTCCATTTAACGGAAAATTCCTGTTTGCTAAGTTTATCGATTCTTAGTTCCAACAATTTTGCTAATTTTTCACTTGAAAAATTTTCTAGCCTATGGCTAGACACAAGTGTTAGATTCCTATTTGGATTGGTATATCTTTTACTCTTGCTTTCTTGCACCACTTTCGAAAATGACCTAATTAAAGCATTCGAATTACAATATTAGTGAGAATCAAAAGAGCTTCAGAAGTGAGGTTCTTCAGAATAGTTTTCTACTTACATGGTTCTAGATACTTTTTATTGTGTTCATGCGAGTAAGGATTATATCTTGACGTGCTAAAAGAACCAGAGTAGATTGTCAGCACTGAAGCTTTCTCTTCGTCTTTAAAGCGAATTCGACCTTGAAAAGTGGTGGCATTTATACATTTTGGAATAAACTTCCTCATACGAGGGTAGAGAGATTCCGTAGCTAGAGACCTAATCCACAAAAATCATTTTGCTACCGTGACGCTGAAAAAAGTTATTGAAAAGCGTTATTGACTTTAGAATACGACACCGATTGAAATTTTTACGAGCTTCGTTGCGACATATTGCAACATGAAAGGGAAGAGTCCTAGTATACTTTCACTAGCATTGGCATATGCTGCTGTCCCAAAGAAGAACCTCGTAAGTGACTTTCTCCATAGTGACTATTTTTAGGCATATCTGCGTCAGAAAATAACCTCTATGGCAAAAGTCCCTTACTAGGTATTTCTTTTGGACAGCAGTATGATACCTTACCTGATCAATGTGCTAGCGTAGGGGGTCTAGAAAGAGATATATGACACCGGTTAAAATTTTTATGATCCTTTTTTACAACCTATAGATTTCACGAAAATGCAGCTTTTTGCATTTCGCAAAATTTTCAACCAATTTTTACACATTTGGTATGTTACTATTATTATCTTTACAATAAAGTTTGAATAGCAAGAACCGGACTATTTTCACGATTTTGATCTTTTTTATTATCGTTTCGTGACAGAAGTAAAAAAGTAGACTTGTCAAGTGACACACGGAAGGAACGAAGTTCCTTTTATTGCCTAACAAATACCTGATATAAACGTTCCTCAAATAAATATATAAAATCAATGCGTGTCTTTGATTCATGCGTTAGGAACGGAGTATCGAATGCGTATATACGTACGTCCTTCCTCCTTAGCACACATCCGAAACTTCGTTCCTACCGCATGTTTCGAAGACACGCATTACTATTCCTCTTCTTCTTCTCCTTCTGGTTCTTCTGCTACTTCCTCTTATGCCTTTGATTGATCACCCTGGATTCTTCTCCTTCTTCCTGTTTTCCTCCTCAATTAATCTTTTATCTACCTTTTCCTCTTCTTTTTTTTCCTTCTCATTCTTCTTCTACTTCCTCTTCCTCTTTTTTCCCTTCTCCCTCTTTTGCCTTTGATTGATCCCTTTGGATTCTCCTCCTTCTTCTTTCTCTTTTTCTGCGCCTTCTTCTCCTTCTTCTAAGGTCTGCTTCTTTTTCTGTTCCTTTCCCTATACAACTCCTTCTTTTACCCCTCCTCCTTCTTCATCTTGTCCTGCCTTTTATCCCCCTTCTTCTTTTCCGTCTCTTTCTTCTATTTTTACTTCTTCTCTCCTTTCTCTTTTACTTCTTCTTATTCTTCTGCTCCTTCTTCTCCTCGTTCCTATATTCCTTTTCCCTTTCCTTTTCTCCTTCTTCTTCTATCTGCTCCTCTCCCTTTTCCCTTTTTCTCCTTTCTAATCGACCTTCTCTTCTCCTCCTCCCTGTTCTTGCCCTTCTGCCTTTAGTTTCTCTTCCTGCTCCCCCTTCATCTTCTCCTTTTTCTCCCTCTGCTTTTTCTCCTTAAGTCCCTCTTGCTTCTAATCGTCTCTACTTCTATCCTCCTCTCTTTCCGCCTTTTTTCCATCTTTTCACCTTCTTTCTTATTCTATCCCTCCTCCTTTCTCCTGGCAATCTTTTCATTTTTTCTCCTATCCTCCTCTTTCTTCTTCTCCTACTTGTTGCACTTCTCCTTCTTCTTTGCTTCTTGATCTCCTTTTTTTTGTTATATTTTTACTTGTCTTTTCTTCCCCCGTATTATTTCTCTTCTTCTCTCTGTTCTCCTTCTCAAATAATCTATTCTTTACCTCTTCCTCTTCTTCTTTTGCTTCTCGTTCTTCCTTTACTTCCTCTTCCTCTCTTTTTCCTTCTTCCTCCTCTGCCTTCGATTCATCCATTTGGATTCTCTTCCTTCTTTTCCCTCCTTTTCTGCTTTGTCTTTTCCTTCTCCTGCTTATTCCTCTTCTTCTTCTCCTTCTTCTCCTCGTTTCTATATCTCTTCCCCTCTTCCCTTTTTTCCCTCTTCTTTTATCTGCTTTTCTCTCTTTTCTTTTTTTCCTCTTTTCTAATCAACCTCCTTTTCGTCACCTCCCTGTTCTTCCCCTTCTGCCTCTGATTCCTTTTATTTCTTCTCCTCGGTCTTCTCAGTTTCCTTCCTCTGCTTCTTCTTCTCAACCATCTTTTTCTTCTCATCCTCTCTGCTCCTATTCTTCTCCCTTTACATATTCTTTCTCTCATTCATCTTATTTTTATTCTCCTCCTATCCCTCTTTCTTCCTTTTGTCTTTCCTCTCATTAGGTCCTTTCTTCTTTTTTATTCTCCTCCTACTTCTTGCACTTCTCCTTATTTCTCTTCTTATGCTTCTACTTGCCCTTTTTCCCGTATCATTTATCTTCTTCTCCCTGTTCTCCTTCTCATTTACTCTGTTCTTTATCTTTCTCTCTTCTACTTTTTCTTCTCCTTCTTTTTTTTTTGTTCATCTTCCTCTTCCCCTTTTTCTTAATCTCATACATTTCGTTCATAAATATGGTTCCAAACAAATCATGAACCAGTTTTGTATCTTAGATCACAATTTACTAATTTCTATCAATACTGAGTTAATTATCTCTTTCTTTTTCTCAATTTTCAATTGACTTGTACAATTTTTAGTCAATAAAGATGGATTCTGAACCAGGAATAGATCATATCGGGTTCTCTCAATTCAAGTCGCATTCAGACGGGAATGAAATATAAAAATATAAAATGTAAAGGTTACTTTGAGAAGTTAATGGGTCAGCCTAATGCTCACTGTCCTTTATTCCTTTATATTTTGGAGTCATTTTCACACTTTTTTGCTGACTAATAATTTTTTCGAAGAAATCTACTAAAAAACACATTCCAGTTCTTTCCCACCGAATTTTCTCTCCCAACTCAACGTGAAATTCCTACAAAAAAAGGTGTCTTCTTATTTTTTTGCTCCCCCTATTTTTTTCCTTTCATTTACAGTGCACCATATATATGTCACACTGAGATTTCTCACTCTCTCCACCAATGCTGATCCCCTTCCTCGCGGGGTCGAAGCACAAAGAGTCACAGTGTTCAGTGAAATGATTATGCGTTGGAAATAGAGGGGAAAATAAGTGAACGAAGGGGTCCAGAAGCGAGTGACACGAATGACAGGATCACTCGTTTTCGCTAAATCTGATATTCTATTTGACGTGCACACACGGCAGTCGAATAAAATAGACCGATACGTACAATACACATTAGAGTGGTCGAAAAATGCATTGCAAACTTTTTCCATAAATTTTTATGCTCTCACTCCTGATATTTGTTCGAGTACAAAAAAATGCATTTTTTTGTTTTGGAAAAAATTTATATGAAAAGTTCGTAAAAGCACCATTAAGGTCCACAGGCATATTCCTATGAGTACAAAAGACGTTTTCATGAATATTATTTACAGAACTCGATATAAAATTATCGAGGCATAGGTACGTGAGGTATCCTGAAGTAAGTGAGTTATCCTGAAGAACCTCAAAATATCAAGGAGTATTTTGGAGTTCCTGGAATATCCTAAAGCCTTGAAATATCTTTGAATATCCTGATGAACCCGAAATATTTCAACATTTCAAGGGAGGTCTTCAAGTGGATGAAACATTCGTAAGTTTCTCTATTCATATTGAAGAATCCTGAATAATCTCATTTATCTTAAAGTTTCTTGCAGCGTCTTGAAATATCCTGAACATTTTGAAGTACGTAGAATGTTCTGGAGTATTAAAGTATCTTGAAGTCTGTGAGTTATCCGGAAGTACCACAAAATATCATGGAGTATCTTGAAGTACCTGAAATATTCTAAAGTATGTGGATTACCTTGAAGTATGAAAATAATCCTTAAGTACATCAGAATATCCTGTTGTACCTTGAAATATCTTCAAATATCCGTAAGTCTCTCAAAACATCTCGAAATATTCGGGAACAACCTAACACATTTCATAGTATGGAAATAAAAAATTCTGAAGTTTCTCCAAAGATAATGGAGAATCTTGAGTAACCTTAATTTTATTGGAGTATCTTGCAGTTTCTGGAAATATCCTGAATATTTTGAAGGACGTGGAATATTCTGAAGTATAAAAAGTATCTTGCAGTATTTTAGTTATCCAGAAGTACCTCAAAATATCATGGAGTATCTTGAAGTTCCTGGAATATCTCCAAGTATGTGAATTATCTTGGAGTATGTAAATTATCCCAAAAAGCATTAAAATATTCTGACTGGCCCTGAAATATCCTGAAGTACTCAGAAACATCTCGAAATATCATGGAATGATATGAAACATTTTGAAGTATGCAATGTAACTTGAAGTGGGTAAAATATTCTTAAGTTTCTCGAAATATAACGAAGAATTTCAAAATATCCTGGATTAACTTGAAGTATCTAGGGGTGTCTTGAAATATCCTGCCTTTGGAAGTACGTAAAATGTTCTCAAGTATCAACAGTATCCTAAAGTACGTGAGTTACCCTGGAGAAGATTGCTTATTCCGAATTAACTTGAATAACTTGAAGCGTCCCGGAATATCTACAAATATTTTGGAATATTTTGCAGTAAGTAAAATATCTTAGAGTATGTAAGTTATCCTGAAGTACCTTTAAATATCATGCAGTATCTTTGATATATTGAAGAATCTGTATATATCTTCAATTATCTTAGAGTACGTGAAATATCCTGAAGTGTGTAAAGTACCTACATATATTTTATAGTTACTTGGAATGTAATGAAGTGATTTGCAATATCCTAAGTTTCTAAAAGTAAATGAAATTTCCTGAATTGGAAATATCTTGAGGTATATAAATTATCCTGAATTGCATTGTATATTCTGAAATACCTTCAATATCTTGAAGTGCCCTGGAGAATCTTGAAGTATCTTGGAACATTCTGCAGTACGTGAAGTATCTTGAAGTATGTGAGTTTCCCTGAATTACCTCAAAATTATTGAGTACCATAAAGTACGTTAACTATTTTGAAATATGTAAAGTATCTTGATATAGGTAAATTATTCTGAAGTTTCTTGAAATATAATGGAAAATCTTGAGCAAGCTTAATTATCTGGAAGAATCTTGCAGTGTCCTAAAATATCCTGAACATTTTGAAGTACATGGCATGTTCTGAAGTATCAAAAGTATATTGAAGTATGGGAATCATTCTGGAGAAGATTGAAATATTCTTAAGTACATTCAATATCTTGAAGTGTCCAGAAGTACCTTGAAATATGTGGGTATATTCTGCGCTACGTGAAGTATCCTGAAGTATGTGAGTTTACTGGAGTACCTTGAAAAATCATGGAGAATCTTGAGGTACCTAGAATATTCTAAAGTGTGTGAATTATCTTGGAGTATGTAAATTATCTTAAAGTATATTAGAATATTCTGATGTACCATGGGATTTCCTGAAGAACTCTGAAATATCTCGGAATATTCTGGAATAACCTGAACTATTTTGAAATATGTAAATTATCTTGAAGTAAATAAAATATTATAAAGTTTCTCGGAATATAATGAAAAATCTCGAACAACCTTAATTATCTAGAAGTATCATGCAGTCTCCTAAATTATTCTGAAAATTTTGAAGTACGTGGCATGTTCTGAAGTATCAAAGTATGTTGAAGTATGTGAATCATTCTTGAGAAGACTAAAATATTCTGAAGTACCTTGAATATCTTGAAGTGTCCTGAAGTACCTTGATATATTTTGGAATATTTTTGAGTATTTGAAGTACCTTGAAGTATGTGAGTAATCCTGAAGTACCTTGAATTATTATGGAGTGGCTGGAAGTACGTAGAATATCCTGAAATATGTGAATTGATGTATCTCGAAGTATCTTGGAGTATTCCGGAGTATCTTGAGGTTCATCTAATATCTGGAAGCATTAAAAGTATTTCAAATCTGTGAAGTATCCTGAAGAGCATTAATCCCAAAAAATTTTGAAGTATCCGTTAGATCCTCGAAATATCGTGAAGTATCTGGAAACATCCTGAAGTATTTCGGAATATCATAAAGTATTTCGAAATATCTTCTAGTATCTCAATGTACTCGAAATACCCGGATGTGAATACATATCGAAGCACGTGAGTAATCCTGCGTACGTGAAAAAATCTTGAAGTTTTTGAATTATTCTGTAAGAGGTTGAAATCTTCTGAAGTATATTGCATATCTTTAGGCGTCTTCGAGTACCTTGAATTATCTTGGAATATTTTAGACGACTTGGAGTATCTTAAATATGTGAGTTGTCTTGTAGTACCTCAAAATATCATGGAGTATCTTGAAGTACGTGGAATATCCTTGAGCATGTGAATTATCGTGGAGTATGTATATTATCTCGATGGTAATCAAAATATTCTAGAGTATCTGAATGCATCGCGGAGTATCTTGAATTATCCTGAAATATATTAAAATATCATTGTATTTTAGTATTATTCAGAATATTTCACGCACTCTTACATAATTCACGTGCTTAAAAATATTTCGAGATACTCCACGTCATTTAACCCTTCAATATACTTCGGGGTATTTCAATGAATTTCGGATTAATTCACATAATTGAAATACTAAAAATACTTCGGTGTATTTCAAGTTCTTTGTACAAGGTACTTTGGGATATTCAAAGGTATTTGAAAATACTTCAGAATATTCCGAAATGATTCATGATATTTAAAATTATTTCAAGGTATATCAAGATGTCTTAAGAACTTTATGTACTTGGTGATGATTCACCTACTTAAAATACTGCCTTTTCCTCGCAAGATACTTCAGGATATTTAAAGATGCTTTATGATATTTCAAGATGGTTCAGGATATGAAGAGATCCTCCATGATATTCCAAGGAACTTAAGATTATTTTGCATATTTCAGGCTCTAGAATATTCCACGTAATTTAGGATACTTCAGGATATTTCAGAATACTTCATTATATTACAATTTTCTTCAGGATGTTTTCAAGATACTTCAGATTACTCCGAGATACTTCAGGATACTTTAACGTGCCTCGGGATATTTTACATACTTTAAATGCTTGAAATACCTTAGAAAATCCTACGTACTTCAAGATACTTCAAGATAATGTAATATACCTTATGATAACGTATTCCAACATATTTCAGTAGAGTGCATTATATTCAAGGTGCTTTGAGATAATTTACATACTTCGAGACAATCCACGTATTTCAGGATACTTCACGATATTGCGAGGTAATTAAGGATACTTCACGTTCTTCAAAATATTCCAAATAATTTAGGATCGAGTTTAGGATATTTTTCGTACGTTTGAAGGATATTACACATGCATCAACATGCTCGAAGATACTAGAGGATACTTCGGCACAAATGTACATCATACTTTACAACAGAGGTGCCCAACGCCTAAGCAACGGTGTAAATAACTGTCACTCGTCTATCCCTTCTCTCACCACCTTGAATTCGTTCATGCGCTGAGCGCAATGTGGAAAGGAGGAACGAGAATAGAATTCTCGAAGAAGCGCTCGGAGAAGGGGAAGAAAGAAGAAGCGCGCCAGTCTTTCGTTGGACACTCCTGCTTTACAGTTGTCAACCTTTCGGGATTCACTATTTTGTTGCAATTCGTTGTTCTTTTTGGTTGAAAATTTGGTAACTCACTGGAAATTCAACACGTCCATTTTTCTTTTGAAAATCCTTTTTCTTGGTTACAAAAACCGACTTCTACTTTCAAAGAATTCCTATTTCCAAATAAAAATAAAACCATTTGGTGAAACTTTTTATTTTCTCGAAAAAATAATCTTGATCCGTTAATAACTTGACTGTTGGATTGAAATTTGAATAAGTTACGTGAAAATCCATCTTGAGAATTTGTCTTTTATACTCAAAATTCCTTCTTCTTGTTTTCAAAATTCATTTTCAGTTAGAATTGATCTATTTGGTTGGAAATTCAAGTTTCTAACTAGAAACCTAAGAAATTTGAAGCATGAAAAAATGGTTTATTTTATGTATTTCTTAAAAATGTCGTTGAAATTGAGCATTTTTGAAAAAAGTAGGGTTTAAAAATCCATTTCTTTTTTATGGAGGATCATCATTTTGTTATAACATCATATTTTAAAGTCCGTTGCAGAAAACTTCCTTTTTTCTAATAAAAAATTTCCATTTCAGTCTTCCTTTTGTTTTTATTCTTAAGACTCTATATATAAATAATGAATTGCTCTCGAAAATTTCAATAAACAATTTCATCATACTCAGTTATGGACGCGTTCATTGGCGGAATAAAATCGGATAATAAAGAGTCGTGACTAGGAAAATCGTCGATCACAAATTGCTGAGAAGCGAAATCGAATTGGACGGCACTCGATTGGAAGGCAGCTGTATATGTAGTACAGTATAACACAGTAAAAGGGGTCATTAATGACGACGGATGTGGGGAACACGGAAAAGCCGGGAATATAAGCCTTAAGCCACCTCGGTGAAACCCCTTTGGTTCCGATGGGATTTAATGACGCTAGATTGATCGATCACGAGCCACTGATTTTCATTGTCAGTGACACTTGACTCGAAAGCTTCACCTATCACGCACTCGAAAATTAGATCCCATTGGCGGTACCAGCTTTGTGTCGGGAAAATGTTTTATCACTTTTTCATGACGAAGGGACTTCAAGCCAGACGTGACTAAGCTAGATTTCCACCATTTTGCACTAATCAAATTCAGGAGCATGGGAAAATTGAACTTCCATCTGTGCGGTTTGCAATTTTCTACTTATTTTAATTTTTTGATTCCTTTTCAAAAGGAGAAGGACCAAAAGTGTATGGAATTCCGATTTGAATCACAAATCCGTCTTAAAATTAAGATCATAAAACTTTTGGAATAAAACGAGGGATTGGAAAGTCGACTAAAAAGTGCGCACTTCCTTTTCATATGAAGATAGTTCTAGATAATTCAGGATGTTTCAGATACCTCAAGATATTGCACATACTCTAGAGTAGTTGAGAGTATTTTATTATATTCAAAGATACTTCAGTACATTCTAATATGATTCAGGGCACTTCAACATACTTCATATATTTTAGGCTTCTTCATGTATTCCAAGATAATTAGGGATTCGCCGAGATTTTTCATGTTGCTCCAGGATATTTCAAGATATTTCAGGGTCCTCAAAAATATTCGAAGATTTATTAAGATACATCAAAATATTTCAAGGTACTTCAGAATACTTCTAAATATTTTAATACTTCAAGATACATGAGAATGTGCCGAGATATTTCCAATTACTTACAGACCTCTTAAGATATTTTGGAATTCACCAAGATACTTTATAAACTTCAAGATATTCAATGCTATTTCAGGATATTCAAGATATTTCAGGGTCCTCAAAAATATTCCAGATATATTATGGTACACCAAAATATTTAAAGATACTTTGAAATACTCCAAAATATTTGAATACTTTAAGATACATCAGAATGCTCCGAGATATTTCCAATTACTTACAGACCTCTTAAGATATTTTGGAATTTACCAAGATGCTTCATAAACTTCAGGATAATCAATGCTACTCTGGGATATTTTAAGATACTCCAAGGCCATCCGAAATATTTCAAGATATATTATGGTACACCAAAATATTTCAAGGTACTTTAGAATATTTCAAAATATTTGAATACTCCAGGATACATCAGAATGTTCCGAGAAATTTCCAATTACTTACAGACCTCTTAAGATATTCAGGAAATCACCAAGATACTTCATTAACTTCAGGATATTCAATGCTACTCTAGGATATTTCAAGATATTTCAGGGTCCCCCGAAATATTCCAAGATATATTAGGATACACCAAAATATTTCAAGATTCTTCAGGATACTTCAAAATATTCGAATACTTCAGGAACCATCAGAATCTTCCAAGATATATCAAGATACACCAAAATATTTCAAGGTACTTCAGAATACTACAAAATATTTGAATATTTCAGGATACATCAGAGTGTTCCGAAATATTTCAATATACTCAAAGACCTCTAAAGATACATTGTGACACTCCAAGATAATTCATAAACTTCAGGATATTCAATGCTACTTCAGGATATTCCGAGATATTCCAGGGTCCTCAAAAATATTTCAAGATTTATTAGGATACACCAAAATATTTCAAGGTACTTCAGAATGCTTCAAAATATTTGAATATTTCAGGATAGATCAGAATGTTCTGAACTATTTCAAGTTACTCAGAGACCTCTCAAGATACATTGTGACACTCCAAAATACTTCATAAACTTCAGGATATTCAATGCTATTTCAGGATATTTCAAGATATTTCAGGGTCCTCAAAAATATTCCAAGATATATTACGGTATACCAAAATATTTCAAGGTACTTTAGAATATTTCAAAATATTTGAATACTCCAGGATACATCAGAATGTTCCGATATATCTCCAATTACTTACAGACCTCTTAGGATATTTTGGAATTCACCAAGAAACTTCATAACCTTCAAGATGTTCAATGCTACTCTAAAATATTTCAAGATATTTCAGGGTCCTCCGAAACATTCCAAGATTTATCACAGTATACCAAAAATACTTCAAGATTCTTCAGAATACTTCAAAATATTTTAATACTTCAGGATACATCAGAATGTTCCAAGATATTTCCAATTACTTACATACCTCTTAAGATATTTTGGAATCCACCATTATACTTCATAAACTTCAGGATATTCATTGCTACTCTAGGATATTTCAAGATATTTCAGGGTCCTCCGAAATATTCCAAGATATATTATGGTACATCAAAATATTTCAAGGTACTTTAGAATACTTCAAAATATTTCAATACTTCAGGAAACATCAGAATGTTCCGAGATATTTCCAATTACTTTCAGACCTCTTAAGATATTTTGGAATTCACCAAGATACTTCATAAACTTCAGGATATTCAATGCTACTCTA
>WSXT02048194.1:0-13067 GCA_011762715.2 Neuroterus valhalla
GACCGTCCGGGAATATCGCGTGCTGTTGGCATGTTGGCAGAAGACTAGTGTCCTCCCGTCTAATTATGAATGTCTTTTCAACAAAAAGTTCAACTTCTAACCAAATAGTTGAATTTCAATTAAAATAGATAACTTCTTAGAAAAAAATTCAATAGTTCCGATACGTTAACGATGAAAACAAAAATTTATATTTTCAATTAGAGACAGTTACCTTGAACCTGAACGAGGGATTTTCCATTAGGCAGATGATTTTAAAAACAATCATATTTCAATCACAGCCATTTAGTTGTCCCTCCAAGAAAATAAACTAATTTTGAGTAAATTAAATTGCTAGAAATTTACCCACGAAGTTGAAATTTCAAGCCAAGGAAACGGGTTTTTTAAAAGAAGAACGATGATGAACCTAAAACCAAATAATAAAATTTTAAAATCAAAGAGATTAGATTTCAATGACAAAAATAAAAAAAAGACAAATTTTTTAGAGAACATTCGAATTTTTAACCCAGAAAGTTAAAGTTTTCAAAAAAAAAAGAAGTGTATTTTCAATCCCAAAGGACGGATTTTTTATTCAAAAAGACGACTGTTGGACATGGCAGTTGGATTTTCTAGAAAAGAGGGACAAACTTTCAAAAAGATTTCTGCAATTCTAAGAGGAACAATAAAAAAACAGTCGAATATAAAATAGAAAAAACTTGATTTCCATGCAAAAAGACGAATTCTCAGAAATACAAATTTCGACCAAAATAGTTGCTTTTTTACCAGAATGGTTGAATTTTCTACAAATTGGAAAAATTTTCAACAAAAGAATTAAATTTTTCAAAATTATAAATCTTTGACAAGAAAAATGAATTCATAACAAAAATGTTTAACTTTCAGCCAATCAGTTAAATTCGCAAGCAAAAAAGCTAATTTCTCAACGAAAAATATAATTTACCATAATACTTAAATAAAAACAAGATTTTTTATTTCTAATAGGAAAGTTTTAATTTAACCAGGAGACGAATTTTTGGCAAAATAATTGAATCCAGATCAAAAACGAAATAATTTCCAACTGAGCAGTCACAATGGTGAATTATCAAGAGAAGAGTTGAATTTTCTACGCGAAAATATAAATTTTCAAGTGGAAAGTTTATTTTCAATTGAATAATACAAATTTTGCAAACTAGAACATAATAGTAAGCTTTTACCTAAACGGAATGCATCCTCAATCATGATTGGATCAATCTTCAACAAGAAAAAAATAAATTTTTAATCCAAAATGACGGATATTCTATGCGGAAAGACTGTTGGTTCTCTCGAAACTGTATTGGGTGGTTTCAATAAAGGATCAAATCAAATCAAAAGATAACATTTATCAGAAGTCAAAGGATTTCGGAAAATGGGAACAAATGAAAATAATTTTTTTTTTCATTTTAGACCATTCTTTTTTGACACAACATCAATTTCTTGGTAGGAAAAAAAGTCTCTCTTTTTTTGTTAAATCAATCTGCTTTGGTTAAAAAATGAACCTTTCTTCCAAAGTTCGAGTATCCTAATAGAAAATTAAAATTCTTGCTTTATTATTAAACTGCTCATTTGAATATCGAACCATTTGGTAGCAAATGGATTAGTTTTTTAAAAAATCCTCAGTTTGAAAATTTAACTAACTCCTAGATAGTTCCTCTTTTCGAGTAAAAAATTCAACAATCTCCTTGAAAATGGATGTATTTTATTGAGAAATTCCTTTTTTGGTAGAGCAATTATCTCCTAGATAGAAAAAATACATTTTCAGATAAAAATATAACTATTTTGTTGAAAACTCATATTTTTGGGTAAAAGAGTACATTTTTGGGGTGAAAATTGTCCGCCTACTTTGTCAAAAAACTAATTTTTTTGTAAAAAATGCATTGATTATGTGAAGAATTTAAGTTTTTGTTGTTGAAATATATATTTTTCGTTTGAAAATTCGACCATAAAAAAGTAAGCTGCAATAAACTATTGAAGAAGAGCTGATGTCAGAAATGAAGTCCATATCCAAATTTAGCGCAAAATTGTTACCTATATAATTGTTAAGATGGTTTATGTATTCATCATACAAATACATAACTATTTCAAAAAATTGTATTCATAAATAATTAGATCATTCAAATAATTTACTGTATCCTGTGGAAAGTTCAATCCTTTATATAAATTTTTCAAAATTTTGACCACCCTCTCCAAAACTAGAAAGAGGAAGGGTGAAGCTGAATAGTTTCTGCATTTTGTTTGTTCAAAAAATTTTGATTTATTTGTCACTTTTTAATGAATATAATTCCTTAACGTTCTGCTATTAATTCTATTATTTTTATCTCTGCTAGAATTATTCAAGTGAATTTGACTCTTTTTCTTTTACCCCCTTACAGGATTTACCCTTCTTGTTCTTCCTTTATTGTCCACGCGACACCACCCGCTTGTGTTCCGGTCTCCGTGACCCAGGGTCGTGACCCTGACGTGTTTAGCGTTGGGTGATGAACCCCAGACTGCGAGATACGTTACTCAAGACCACCCATGTGATGTACGCATTGAAATGAAACCGGTCTTTCAGAATAAAGTAAAAAAAATATCATTTTTTAGCCACCGGAGTTCATCAAAAAATAGAATAATTAATTAAAAAAACGTTGTTTTTATATTATTTTGATCAGATCCTTCAATATTGAAACCTTTATTTGGTCACATCCCCCCCCCCCGCCCCCCACGTTTTTTTAAACCTAATTTGATTTTTTGACCTCTCTTTTTATTCTCATAAACATGCCGACAGCTATATCAATCTAGCAAAGCAACTAGCCCGCGCGAACGACAGAATAAAAAATCGACACTTGTTATTCACATCTATCGTGTGTCCCACGACACGTAATTTTTCTTCAAATGAAACATCATTCACGTAACTAAACATTGGATATACTAAATTATAACTTTTTTCTATTGAAAAAGGAAACGTACACAGATTTTTTCTTTCGGATTTTATAGTTTTCGATCTGATTCTGATAACTTCATTTCTGTCGGATACTGGCTCGGACCCTGTTAAGGTAAAACCCGTAAAAACCCGTCGGCAGAGAAATTTCATAATCAACAAAGTGACGACTGTCGTTATAAAAACATAAAAAGTCTTTAGAAATTTTGAACATCCTCCTTGGATGATTCTCAACAATTTCAAGTTAAGTAATCGTTGTACACAAAAAATAAATATTTAGGAATCAAAAACATCATTCGAATAAGATAAAGAATATTTTAACAAGTCTGAAAAATGTTAGTCTTTTGTCCAGAGAGTGGTATATTTTCAATGCGAAAAAATTAGATTTCAAAAAACACTAAGAGCTTTTAAAACAATGTTTGGTTACGTAAGCGTTTCACACAAGAAATAATATTGTAAATCCAAAATCTTTATAGTTTTCACAAGACTTGCAATAGTTGAACAGTTCCTGATTATGAAGGTTTTTCACGAGAAACTATTTCCAAAGAAAAACAATATTTATAGTCTTCCACCGATTTTGAGTTATTTCAGTAATTTTTGTCCAAAATTTATAATTTAATCCATAAGAAAAATATATTCCGAGTAAGATATACGTATATGAACCAATTCAGGTTAGGCTAGCGTTTAAAATAAAAAATTTGTATAATTTGAAAACAGAAATCATCAATATTCAGGCAAAATACAAAATATTAGCAATTATGGGTTGTATAAGTGATTTCCATCATAAATTGGTATTATAAATACGAAAAAATCATATCTCAAAGGAAATTAATAACTTCAAGAATTTGAGGTTATGTTTCCTTTTTACATTGAAAATGGGTATTCTAAAGCCAATCAATATAGTCCGTTCAAGATTTGAAATGTTCGAACGATCAGTAAGTTAGTATTTTTTAAGACGATTTAGAATCTTAGAACATTTAAAGGTTATGTTGACATTGTTTACTAAAAATTGATTATTTTAAAGAATAATCTGAAATATGAGAGAAGATTTTTATTTTGGATTGTTTTTCGTTACGGTATGTCATCGAGAATTGGTACTTTTGTTAAAAAAAAAAACCATTAGAGTCTTAAGATCATCACCTAGAATCATTCAATTTAATTCACAGTTTTCAGTTTTCAGATAGTGCTTTTAACAAAAAAAATGATGCAATAGCCTTTCCAAATCAACTTTTCGAAAATTTGGGAAACAACTTATTCCGAAATTTGATCCAAAAATTTAATCTAAGCCAATTTCAGAGCAACCATAAAAAGAGAAATGGTCAACAGAAATCACGAATTTGCAATCAAATAGTTGAACTTTTGGCTCAAAATACCATTTTCAAATAAATCGTTGGAAATTCAATGAAAAGGTAAATGTTTAATCAAAAATGAATGTGTTTCATTCTCGATCAAAGAAATTTACTTTCAACTAGAAATAAAAGGGTATTTCTATAAAAGAGAAGAATCCTTGAATAAATAAATTAATTTTGAACAAAATATGACATTTTACAAAAAAGTGTCATTTTCCAAAAAAAAGTAGACCTTTCAGCCATCGCGATGAATTACGAATCCAATGGAACCCAATGAGAAAATCGAACAAATTTTTATTGGAAGGTAAGTTTATTCCTCTTTAAAAGAAAAAAACTACCCATTTTATTTTTCGTTCAGAATCCATCTCTTTTCGTCAAAAATTCTTACATTCCATTCAAGAGTAAACCGATTTGTTCAAATAAAATTTCTCTATATTGTTTTGATTAATCACTTATTGTTCAAACAACTATTTTTGTTAACTTCAATTGATTATTACCTCGCTTTCACAGAAACTTTGAAAATAAGTTCAAAAATTCAGAAGAAAAACCTTGACTTGCTAACTCTTTCCTGAAAGGAAGTTTCTAAACACAATATTGAATTGTTTAAACAATTGAAAACACCTGATTATCAGTATGAAGTAGTATTTTATTTATTTGAAACAATCTGCGTTTAAAAAACCGAAAAAAAAATCATAATTAGCGCCAAAAACTCCGCAAACCCTTTTTTCACTTATGGGGGTTTTTTGGAACCCTTAAAACATATTTATGGGGGTGATGTTTGAGAAATAATATTTTATTCGCATTCTGTGACTGATTGTGATGAGAAATGGGAAATTCTGAACTCGATCCACCTAATATTGAGAATTCTGAGTGAAATGTACAAAAAATGTATTTTTTTCTAATGGGAAATACGTGTTAAACTTTATGGGGCTTGCGACACTTCTAAATATTTTTTTTTTCAAAACCAAAAAAAATGCGAGTATTTTTTTGTAGATTCGAACAAATTTGGGGGCGATTTGCATAAAAATTCGAAAAAAAAATTTCTAATGCATTTTTGGACCACCCCAGTGTACCCTTCTACAGTAGGGTGGTCCAACAAATTATTTTCTAATTTTTATGCAAAACGCCCGGAAACTTACTCGAATCCATAAAAAAATTAATGCATTTTTTTATTTTAAAAAAAATTCATTTAGAGGTGCCGCAAGCCCCGTGAAGTTTACCACGTATTAAATATTGTTAGATGTTGAGTTTTTGATCAGTGAGTAAATAATACGTAGATGGTATGTTTTGATCTACTGATCTGTGAGTTTATTTAAAAACAGATCAGTAGAAAAACAGATCAGTAGATCAAAACATACCATTTACGTATTTTTTACCACGTATTTCCCATAAGAAGAAAAGACGTTTTTGTAAATTTTATTCAGCAATCTCAATATTAGATGAATCGAGTTCCCCCCCATAAGCCTGTTTTATATGGTCCGAAAAAACCCCCATAAGTGAAAAATGGGTTTTTCGAGTTTTTGGCGCTAATTATGATTTTTTGCGGTTTTTTTAATGCAGATTGTTTCAAATCCATGAAATACTACTTTATACTGTTAATTAGATGTTTATTCAAATTGTTTAAACAATTTATTATTGTTTTTAGCAACTTTCTCTTAGAAAACGGTTAGAAAGTCAAGGATTTTTCAACTGATTTTCAACTTTGCAGTTAGAGCGAGGTAATAATCAATTAAAGTTAACAAAAATAATTGTTTAAGCAATTTGCTATCATTGATAACGATATTCTCTCAGAATAGTGCTACAAAGTTGCGGTTTTTTCTGAAATTTACAACTTTTTGTCCACTTTTCACTCGGAGTGGGTAGTTATTTAATTGAATTTACCAGAAATAATTGTTCAAACAAATTGTGAATGTTAATAACTATCTTTTCTTAGACTTGTGCTAAAAAGTTGCAGTTTTCTTCTAAACTATTAGGCTTTTTATCAGTATCTCACTTAGTGAGGCAATAATTGATGCGAGTTAACAAACATTCTTATTTAAACAATTTCTTGTTGTTCATGACCATTTCCTATTAGATAAGTGCTAGAAAGTTGTGATTTTTTCTGAAATGTTCAACTTTGCACTGAATGGGATTTTAATGAAATTCACTTAGATTGAATTAAATTGAATTGATTTGATTGTTGGTTGAATTAGATTTTTTTTATTTAAAATAAATTTTTTTTTTTAAATATCAACCATTATATTTTTGATTCAAAATTTATATTTTTAGTTCGAAAATCAAACTCTTTGATTGAATCTTGAAAATTCAATTTTTGCGTTGGAGATCGATAATTTTAGTAGAAAATTCGATATTAAAATTTCACTGAATGAATTCAGCTTTTTCGTTTTATTAATTTTTTTTTAAACATTGGGAAGAGAACAAAAATAATTTACTTGAAACTATACAATACTATTTAAAATATTATTCTCTCGAATGTTTATTTATTATTTGTTCACAACTTTCTAGCACTTATATAAGAGAAAATGTTCATGAACAATAATTAATTGTTTAACTGAGCATTTTTGTTAACTCGCATTAATTATTACCTCTTTAAGTGAGAATTTGATAAAAAGCTTAATAGTTTAGAAAAAAACCGCAACTATGTAGTATAATTCTAGAAGAAGATAGCTATAAACATTCACATTTTTTTAAACAATTTTTTTGCTAAATTAAATAAAATAATTACACACTTCGAGTGAAAAATGGACAAAAAGTTGTAAATTTCAGAAAAAACAGCAACTTTGTAGCATTATTCTAAGAAAATATTGTTATGAATAATAACAAATTGTTTAAACAATTATTTTTGTTGATTTGAACTGATTTCTACTTCGCTCTAACTGAAAAGTTGAAAATATGTTTGAAAATTCAGAAAAAACATCGACTTCCTAACTCTTTTCTAAGAGAAAGTTGCTAAGAACAATAATAATTTGTTTAAACAATTAAAAACATCTAATTATCGGTATTAGGTGGTATTTTATTTATTTGAAACAATCTGCGTTAAAAAAACCGCAAAAAAATCATATCCACCAAAAATCACCTTTAAAACATATTTATGTGGTTGATGTTTGAAAAGTAATATTTTATTCGCATACTGTGACTAATTGTGAAGAGAAATGGTGAATTCCGAACTCGATTCACCTAATATTGAAAATTCTGAGTAAAATGTACAAAAATGTGTTTTTTCATGAGAAATACCTATTAAACTGTATGGGGCTTTAAATACGAGTATTTTTTGTGGATTCGAACGAATTTAGGGGCGCTTTGCATAAAAATTATTTAAAAAAATTTCTAATGCATTTTTGGACCACCCTACTAAAAAAACAGCCAGTTCATCACACGCGCATACAAGTGTCACTCCAGTAGTCTATGAAAGTCTATAGTTAATCTGGAAAGAGAGAGTCAATTTGACCGAACCATTCGAATCAAATGCGAGGTCTACTATTCCCCCAACCCTTTTTTTTTGTCTCTTTCGCAACGAGTATCCATCAATGTTTGGCGCGTATGAAGAGACGTTCCGTGTCAATCGATGGCTGCAGGATCACTTGCTCGTTGTTCATACGAGTCGAGGAAATCAAGTTCAGGGGTTTTAAAGCTTCCCTCTCGGATTGCAGTGTTGCAGGAGCTGGAAGATCGTAAACCCGAGGAAGTGATACTGGGGTGGATGATGGGTTGGGTTGAGTCGAAAAGGGGTGGAAAACGAAAGAGGGGAAAAAGGAAGAGAGGAAAAGAAGGAAAGACGGAAAGAAGAAAATAGGAAGAGAAGGAAAGGGTGAAAGGAGGATGAGGGGGTAAGAGATGACAGAGCCAAAGGAGAAGGAAGGGCCGTGGGAGGAAGAGAGAGGAGGGCCAGGCCACGGAAGCGAGATTGCCTTTAATCCACCGAGATTTAATACGAGCGACAAATTTTCAGGAGAATTAATTGAATACACCGGCCCGGATTGGCGCTGTGCAGATTATTGTGTGCCGGTTTAACGGCCTGGATTCGACATTATATCCAGTCTGTCTTGAACCCCTGAAACCCACCCCTTCAGGGCGGATTCGAGGTCCTATGAATATCCCTTCACCATCCCTTTATCCGTAATCACCAAAACTCCTCTTGAAACGGCGTCCCGACGACTCTCCCTGAATCGAATACCCATTTCGTCATCCACGTTAAGCCGTGTTTGCGGATCTAGTGTTTTAATCGCAGGATTAAAAATTTTATGGCAAGACCACTTTTTGCAGTGGGCTAGTAATTCTCGTGAGGCTTAAGATTCTTAATGGAAGACGGTTTTAGTAAGTGATGGGTAGGTTTCTTCTATTTGTTTATGCTCCCTCCCTTTTACGGATTTACTCAAGTGTTTATCAACTCCCTCTTCTGTTCACGAAGTCGAATGCTGCTTTGAAATCCACACGCAGTAAACTAGTTCTTCTCCTAAAATATGCCTGATAATGCGGTAAACTCCCCTTCTCCTCCAACTGTCTTTCCAGACTCTTTCTTAGAACCTTAGCGTGAACTTCTTATCCTTTTTACACAAGTGTGGTTAACCTATATTCATCTACCCTTCTTCATCTTCTTTATTCATAATGTGTCTACCTTATTTCTCTGTGTGACTTCCGTTTCCTTTTTGTTCCACTTCTCTTCCACCTCAACCTTTTCCTTCGAACAATTATTCTCTCATTGTATCTCATTCGCTCCTCTAGCTTCTTCAATTCCCTCATCCACTCCTTACCCTGTCCTTCCTCTCTCAGCATCCTCACCACGTTCTCGTGCCAGCTTCCTTCATCTTCCATTCCTCTCATACATTCTTCCTATACATGTTCCCATGTTTCTTCTTCCTATTTACATATTCTGCATTTTCATTTTTCTAGTTCCTCCCAATGCATCGCTTCCCTGACCTCGTTCCCCAATCCTAATCTTGCTATTCTTGTCCATCTATTTTCTCCTACCCATTTTCCAAATACTAAGGTAGTCCTTCCTTTTATATTATCTTATACCATTTATTTTATTTTGATTCTATAATCCTTTCTCACTTTTCTATTACTTGCCTTTCCTTATCTTTTTCTTCTAATTCTTCAAAGTTCACTCCAATTTCCTCTCCTGCATGCCTATCTGTAAGGAACTCCCTTCTTTCTTCTTCCCATTTCGTTAATTGAATCGCACTTCCTCTTCTTTCTTCTGTCTCCTTCAGACATTCTTTCACTAACTCCCCTCCTTTTCCCCTCCTTAGCTTTTCTCCAAATTTCCATACCCTCCTCCCTGCTCTGATACTTAATTTATCCCTTTGCGTTTCCTCTCTCACCATATATCCAGGTACCCTCCAATCCACTCCTATAGTCCGTCTAACGTATGGTTCCTGTAATCTTTCCATCTCTTCCCTTTCCCTTCATCCGCTTATTTGTGCTCCATATCCTAAAACTGGCCATACCAGGGTATCAAACAACCACAATCTCCTTTTCCAATCTTTTTTTAATCTTCTTTTCCTATGCCCTATACCTGCTTCATTATCCCTACCGCTTTTATTATTCTTTCTCTAATATATGCCCTATAATCTCCATTCGCTTGCAAGGAATATACCAAATATTCAAATTCTTTGCCTTCTTCTATCTTCACTCCCTTCCATCTTCTAGTCGACACTTTTTTTCTTTCCCCTCCTTTTCGAAGCCCCATTATCTCCTCCTCCACCTGTCTTTCCAGACTCTTTCATAGCACCTTAGCGTGAACTTTTTATACTTTTGACATAAGTGTGGTTACCCTATATTTATCTACCCTTTTTCCGTTTCCTTTCTTGATCAACACTATCTAGCCCTGCCTTTCAATCTTCTGTCTACCTTTCACTTCTTTAAACCTTATTGCAAATCCTCCAGATATCTTCTCTTACCCTTTCTCTACCATATTTCATTGCTTTGTTTTCCACGCTATCCTTACCTGTTGCCTTGTTTCTTTCCAACTTTGCAATAGTCTTATTCATCCCTCCTCTCCGAATGACTTTCTCGGTGTCCTCGTTCTTGCAAACATTCTTCTCCTTTCCCCTCACGCTATTTTTCTTCCTCCTTAGTCTTTGTCTACCTCCGCAATCTGATTCCCTTATTTATAACCTTCCTGCCTACTTTTTTCTTGTTTATCACTTCCCATTTCCTCTCTTCCTCTTCCGCTTGCTCGACCTCTTCCACGCACCTTTCCTTCTTACTCTATTCTTTCTCACTTATTACTGTGCCGTGATCTCTTTCCTTCTTTCTATTTCTCCTTTCTTCATTTCTTCTTTGCTCCATTTTTTAATACTCTCCTTCATTCTATCTTTACTTTTTCTGCGTTTGCCGTCCAAAAAAATAATTCTCGAAGAAGTAGTGCAAGCTTCACTCAGAGCAGATTTGAATTTCACTTTGCTAAGCAACGAACTCAACCAAGAAGATATTAATTCTTTTCTATTCCTACATCTGATTTTTTCGAATCCTTATTTTCTAATTCTTTCCTGCATAAGAAGTTGAATTTTCAGCAGAATAATAAACTTATTGGACAAGAAAAGGGTTACCTAACTCTAATTTTTGGATCCTCAACCAATATGAACCCTTATGAGAATTGAATGTGCTGTCGTTAAACAAAAACTATTCAACTTATTTTCATTATTAATATTAAAATTGAACCACTAAGCCAAGTATCTTTCGGGACAAGCGTATCTCGTTTGGTTCCAGCCTCGTTGTGCTACTGGAAAAAAAGGAATCGATATTTCAAGATTTGAAAGTGAATTGTACATGGAAAAGCTGGAACAAAACGAGTTATTATTGGTTAAGTTACACACTGAGGAGGGCACCAGTCTTCTGCAGTTTCGTATCGAAGAAGATAGAGAGCAAATTCGGTTCTGTGAACCGCTGAAAGAGACTCTTTCCTTTTTTTTTGAAAGTAATTTTGTACAAAATTATTTTGCTTCATTAAAGAAAAATATGAACTGAAAGAAAGAGTTCTAAGTGTAGCCACAAGAAAAACGAATTGTCAACAAAACAAACAATTTTCACTAAATAAAATTTCAGGACAAGTTAGCAAGGCAAATAAAAGGTACTCATCCTCGTTTGATCATGCAACATTGCAGACAGAGATTTTCCTATATTGAAATTTGTTACATTTACAAAAAGGAAAAAAATTGGGAACACACATTTCGTCAAATAATGGAAAAATAAATGCGTGTTCAGGAGACAGATAGAGACATGTAGTAGTACACGAATGTCTCGTTTTTTGGTTCATATCCAAATATTCAATAAAAAATAAGGTTCAACTATTTAGGTAGGAAATGCTACTATTTATTTACATATTCATCTTTTTTGTTAGGAACTTATCATTTTTGGTTTCTTCCAACAATTTTTTATTTAAAATCATAATCTTCCTTAGTTTTAAAATTTTATTAAAAATCTAGTGTTTTATTTGAAAATCCATCCTTCTTGTAACGATTGTTATATATAAATATTTTGAAGACAAATCAACTTTCACGTCGAAAATCAAATATTTTCTAGAAAATTCGTATTATTAAGTTGAAAATTCAACAAGTAAGTTGTTTTTTTCATACAAAAGTCTCTCTTCGTTCAAATATCACCTTTTGAATTTTTATTCATATTGCGATTTTCAAAAATCCACAATTTAAATTTTTCCTTCCTTAACAAAGTGTCCCTTTATTGAAAAATCGACTTCTTCATTTTCTATTGAGAATCTGTCTTATATGAGCGAAAGTTTAATCATCTCATTCAAAATCATTTCCGTTCGAATAAACTCGCTACGAAATCTTGTTTCCAAATCTCTATCTGAAAAAAGAGCAATAAATGGAAAATTAATTCCACGTTATCAGAAAAACCCTGAGGTTTATGTCTCATAAACAATAAGGATTTCCGAGACCTTCTACAACTTTCACTTTGATGCAACTGTTTATCGCCTTACAAAACATCATTTCAATCAAACAAGGAATCGAATTTCAAAATAGATCCACTTCTTACACACCCTTTTAAAAAATTGATCCTTTATTACCTCTGAAGCTTCTGAAGGAGAAATTATCTGGTTTTAGGCTCAAAATGAATTTTTCCCTCACAAATATGAATAAATATCAAAATGCGACAAAACTTTACTCGTCTTCGAATCACTTCATTCCGAAAATGTGCAATAATTAAAAACTTCAACCCGCGTTATCAGAGAAAACTGAAGGTTGTTACATTCTCATCATAATGAAAAGGTATTGGTTTTATGTGAAAACTGACATTCGGGGAATTTATAAAATCTCCACGTTTCGAGACCCCCTGATTCCGCAAAAGTAGTTTTTACGTTGGTGTCTGTCTGTCTGTTGTCGTCGTCGTCGTCGTCGTCGTTGGTGTCTGTATACTCCAAAACTTTTGAAAGAATACTCGAATTGGATTGCCCTTCGACACACATTTTGAGGGAACAAAAAGACAGGTCCAGTTCGTTAACCAGCTACTTTGGATAAAAAATTAAAGAAGGGGAGCATTTTGAACATTTTTGTGGACTTCTTTTTGCAAGACTCAAAAATTGTAAGTACGGTTTCTTGTAGTAGGCAAAAAATGAAACAATTTATTCATATGATATTTTTTGATAAAAACATAATTGTCAGAGTTGTGGCATTTTCAAAATTCGAAAATATGAATGAAAATCAGAATTTTTAGCCAAATAAAGCAAGATTGAAAAGAAAGTCAGAGAGGAAAAATGTTTCTTCAAGAGAGCCCTACAAGATGGTGAATACAACTTTTTGGATTTTCTCAAAAAATCGAAAATTCCC
>WSXT02048205.1:0-13067 GCA_011762715.2 Neuroterus valhalla
ATAAGATTGTTTTACAAAATATGAACACGCGAATGTTGTTTTTATTCAACCATGTATTACCCACGAAGTCGGCGAATCGTTTAGCCCAGTCGGCATTTTCATTCAAATCACCCTCCCACGCGCGACACCTTCGCTGCGCCCCTGATTGGACCCCGTAATTTCTTCTATCGAAACGTCTCGATTGACTGGGCTGACGAATCAAACCCTCTCCTTTTCAACAGGCAATATAAAGAATTATGATTATTACTTTCAGCGTAGTATAATGCCCGGCCAACTGTTGGCGCTGCGGATCCACCCCCCTTGTACCCCACTCCGCTTACCATAGAAATGCGCAGAACGTCGTCGCCGTCGTCACTCAGAGCAGACATTTTTATTTTGGTTTGGTGACCTTTTATGGATCGTCCCAACCTACAAGAAAATCCGTGACTTTGGGTATCGTGCGGTTCGCGTTGTTTGGTTAAAACAAAAAACCGGTTCCTTCCGTGCATTGACGTCGATGTAAGTGACAGTTCCTTATATTTTATCATTCATGCTTTCGAATCGTGATTTGTCTTTTCACAGTTTTCGTATTGCAAATTTGTGACAAATTTTGAAATCGAATCTGAGAATAGAAGACACTTGTAAACCGATAGGAGAAAATCTACAAAAGTACATATAAAATGAATAATAGTCTTATTGTACTTCAGATAACACCTAAAATGTATTGGGAGTAACTTCTTTCACTCCAAATATTTTTAAACATACTCTTCCATTGGTTTATCCACTTTTTGAGTCGTTATATTTATTTTGAAATTGGTCACATATATATAATACATATACAGTACATATACACAACACATATAATGTTGCCTCCATGCCCGGCTAACTGCCGGCGCCGCCGTCAGTCTATCCTTCTGCATAATTTTAGTATTGAGTGGGAAGGGCCTGGGACGAATAGGTGATCACCTTTTCCAACGAACATTGCTTGCCATCGCTGTCTATATACTTGCATTGCTCCACGGTCTTATACACACATCCAGGGACTCCCGGGAAGGGGAAGGTTCCCTAGCGTTAGCCAAAAAGTTTCGCAAACTAGCCACCAAAAGTAGTGGCGTATGTGTCGAGTCGAGTAGGATTTGAGAAGGTAAAGCACGAAAAGTAAACACACGTTGTCCATCCAAGTGATCCCAACTTTGGCATGAAGCTACTGCGCTTGCGCTAGGAGACATAAGAGGAACACGCCGTGACACGCCATTTTTATGACCATAATAAGTCGCGCCGTGTTCCTCTCATGCATCCTAGCGCGAGCGCAGTAGGTCGCCATGCAAAGTTTGGATCACTCGTCGAACCAAAGATATAAACCCTTGAAGTCTACAGGGACTATCTGCAATATTCGAAAGAAATTGAAAAATACCGTGTGTTAGTGTTGTATAGGTATCGTGCGTTGATTGCAAGAACGTTGCATTTGGCTAAATTTTTCTTACCTGAATCCCTTTTTAATATTTTCGTAGGTATATGATTTCTCATTTAAATGACAGTGTGTCATAACAAACAATAGTACCTCGGAAATATTAAAAATGAGCGTTTTTTAGTAACGTGAATGTAATTACATAACTGACATTTATATATATGAATACAAACCAAAGATAGAAATATCATTGATCACACACACAAACACACACACACACACAAAACTGAGAACACGGAACTTGTTTGCTACGTTTGCTACCGCGCCACCATCTTGAATCCCGTGAGCTCATTTTCAGGAAGCTGATAGCCGAAAAAAGGGCTGCGCATGCGCAGTAGTACTGCATCAAAAAGTGCCATTTTTACAGTCGCAACACAGACTAAAAAACGCGAATTTTTAATGTTTGAGAGGCAAAAATTTCTTCTTCTTCCCATATTTGAAATCTTCAAAAATACCTTAGTGTATTGTTCATCAAAATTTATTAATACGAGAAATTTGACGCGCTACCAAAACGGAAATTACTTCGAAATAACATACAGTCGAAAAATAATGACTGATTTAAATAAGAAAAATAGGAGAAAAAAGCTTGTGGGATTTCTGAGAGTGATGTCAAGCCTGATTCTTAGATTGGGCTTCTGATTTCTTTCATGAATTAACATAAATTTTCATGAAATAATATGAATGGAAACAACATGAAGATGAAAACATTCCTTCTTGAGATTATAAGTGGTAATATTAAAAACATGTTTGTTGAACAAATGCTTTAATCATACATTTTTAGGCGGAAAGAAACGTTTTATTATTCCAATCCTTCTAATTAGAAACTTCATGACAATATTGACGGAACTATTAGGTTGTTGATTAGTCTCATCATTTTCTTAGGAAAATGCATGACAATTTTAGCAACATTCATATTCATTTGATACATTATATGTTTTTATTCCATAAATGTGATAAACAAATGCATTGATTAGGCATTTGTCGACGGAAAAATTCGTTTTCCTTAATAATAACCTTCCTTCATTAGAAAGTATATGATGATTTGAGATTATTTCTAGATTCTTAATCACTTTTACGATTTTTTATTAGAAATTCGATGCAGAACTTCATTACTCAAGTATCTTTGGATAGAGGAATTCGCTTTTTTTAAAGCCAATCTTTTCAGTAAAAGACTTCGTGAAAATTCCAGCAGAATTAGATATCATGACTTTTCTGAATAAATTCAATAATCAGGCATTTCCCGACAGGAAATTTCATTTTTTTGGATGTAAACTTTTTAAATAAGGAACTTTATTATAATTTCAGCCCAATTTATGGTTTTTAAAACTCATCATTGCGTTTTTTTATTGAATCTGTTCCGAATAATCATACGATTCATCGACGGATTATGAGTGTTTCTGAAATTCTCAATAAGTTTTCAACCTAAAGGACGAGCATTGGAGAAAACCAATTTTTCTATCTACAAGAGTCCGAGAATGCCTTTGTTCAGTCATAGCAACCTCGAGAAAAAATTGCTTCACTATCATATTGTTTTGATCTAAATTTATTGCAATGTACTGGCAAAACGTACAATCATAGAAAATCGTAGTTGAATTTATCCCAACAAATAATTTTTTTCACAAAATGTTATTTGTTCATTTCGGGTTTTGATCGTGCACAATTTTGCCAACGTTTCGCAAAAATTACAGTTCACATCTTCAGGGCCGACCTGAGATTGAGATTACAGTTTATTTTGTTCTTATTCAAGCTATCTGCGATGCCTGTGATTCGCCAAAAAGTCCACTGTGGGACTAATCGAACCTGATTGGCCAATCATGTCTCTTTCGAAAAAGAAACAGTTAAGACGGAAAGCCAAATTGCATTTGTGTAACCATGATAATCGATATTCACCAAGTTGCCAATCTATGTTATCAGGGTGATTGATGATTCTGATTGCTTCTCCAAGTTGCAATTACGGTTGTTTTGCCAAAGAGATACTATATCCTGTTTCAATATCATGTTCAGCTAGTGCTTATTGCAACAAATGTTTCAGCCTGACTTTACTCTAATGATCGTTGGCACGTCAACTCACCGCTCTCCTGGTTTCTCCAATACAGACTACGTCACGAGATCAAGGGATTTTCTATGATCTTGGATCGCTTGAAGACGCCTTTTTGTCTTAAGGATTGTTATCTGTCGTCCTATTTTGGCAGGTGGTTCGAATATGATGAAGATGTTGTTTTTGTTGAGAATTCTTCTCATTTGCTTTGTGGTACCTTGGATGTAGGGTAGGATAGTGGTCGCTTTTCTCTCTCTTCCTTTTGTAAGTTGTGATCACTTATTTTGTTTTGAATATATTTCCTTATTTATGTATCGATTTGCTTGTTTGTGCAATCGTTCTGGATTTGGATTGGTTGAAAGTTTTGTAATTCTTTTCGTAACTTATCTTCATCTGTTATGAAGACAGATCTTTTATTGAAGGAGTTGATGACTTACTGATTTCGAAATTGATTGTGGTGAGGGAAGGCATTTAGGTATCTGTTTTCATGAGTGGGTTCTCTGTAAACTTCGTGTCCCAACGTGTTGTCAGATCTGTTGTAAACTAGAACGTCTAAGAAGGGCAATTGTATAGTTTGGCCAGTCCATGTCTCCAGGTGAAAAAGGTGTCGTCAACATGACGGCACAAAAATTCCGTTGTGAGTTAGGAATGATAAAAGGTTTTTGTTTCAAGATTTACCATAAAAATGCTAGCTACTACTAATAAAATTGGAAACCATATTGCGGTTTCTGAGATATGTTCGTAGAATAAGTTATTGAGAGGAGTAAGTTTGGTGAGACATTGTTCTATCAAAGGTATAAAATCATAGGGAAAGTTTGCGGAGGATTTCATGATATCGCTTGTTTTAGGAATTGATACTTTAGTGAAAGGAGATAAAACGTCGAAACTTAGAAGGATGTGTTAGAGTCGAATGTGAACCAGTTGCATCTTCTTGATGAAGTCAAAAGAATTTTGGTCATGAGTAATGAAATTTCCTATGAAAGGATCCAGTTTTTTGTTGATGAAACGTGCCATGTTGTATGTTTGTAAGTTCGTTGCGCTAATGATTGGTATGAGTGAAAATAATTTTCGTGGATTTTTGAGAGTTCGTATAGTCTTGAAGAGTTAGGATTAGTAGGTAGTAACAAGGATATTGTTTTTCCGTTAAGGTAAGAGTCTTTTAAAGGAATATTCTTCCGTTAACTTTTATTTTAGTAAGGTCTTTTATTAGTTTGTTTTTATGTATTGACAGTAAAAAGATTCCTGATTTTTTTGTCGAAATCTTCTTTATTAATAATAACTATCATGCTGTCTTTACCTGAAGGTAATACTATGATTTCTTTATTCTGCATGAGTTCTTTGATTGCTGTTTTTTCTTTCTTGGTTTAGTTTGAGTTGAGAAGTCAGGCTTGCCGCAGGATGTTAGTCGTCCTCCGTCGAATTTCATTAACTTTTTTGGTTGGGAGCTTCTGCAAAATAATGTCCTCCAGACTAGGCTCGAATAATTCCTTTGCTGAGAAACTGGTTAGACATGTTTTTACTTTATTGTGCAGTAGGGTGTGCTTCACACGAATTAGTTTGCCGAATTTTGTTCTGATTCTTTTGTTTATTTTGTTTTGCTAAAGACCGCCTTTCATTATATTGCATCATTTTGAAAACATCAAGTCCAGAGATGTCCAACCTGTTTTTAGTCGGAGCAAGAGCTGTTGCTCTAAACTTGAATCAAGAGCCACTTTTTTAAAAAGAATAATTATGACGCTATTTCCGATTGTTTTTTCAAATATGAACATATTTTTCTTTATTTAATATCTAATGCGATTGTTGACATGTTTTACTTTCTGTCAGTTTACTTAAATCCAGCTTGTCTTGGCATATTTCACAACGCAATTCTGATTACAAATTTCGCTGTGCTAAGAGGCTACCCTGCTAAAAATTTCGGATTCTGAAATTGACCCCAACTGAATCAGAATTAACCCACTTCAAGAATTTTTTTCCGTAACCTGCCCAATCTGATCCGAAAACTGTACGAAAAAAGTCAGTAATTTGTCTGGCTGAGTCCTAAGTCTGTCCGGACAATGAAGTTCGACTCGAGGAAGAGTCCGCTTTCATCAAAATGGAGTCCGGAGTTTAGAACCTGAAATAATTTTTCAAAAAGTTAAGACGGGAAGTGATCCGATCAAGTCCGAAATCTGCACGTTCAAAGACATCGACTCCAAAAATAGTCCGGCTATATCCGATAGTAGTCCGGATTTCATAACCTGAAATTATTCTTGTTGAAGTGAAAACGGGAAGAGGTCCGGTTAAATCCGAAATCTGCCCGTCCAAAATATCGACTCCAGAAATAGTCTGGCTCTATCTAAAATCACTCCGGAAATCAGAACCTGAAATAATTTTTGTTGAAGTGAAAAACGGATAGTGATCCGAACGAATCCGACATCGGTACGTTCAAAAACATCGACCCCGGAAATAGTCTGGTCCTATCCGAAATTAATCCGCGGGTTTGAGTTGTAATTCAGTAAAGTTGAAGTGAAAACGGAAAGTCGTCCAGACGAATCTGAAATCCATCTAGTCAAAATATTTACTCTGGTAATATTCCGCATCCTTCCAAAATTACTCCGCAGTTTTGAGTTGTATTTCAGTAAAGTGAAAACGGAAAGTGGTTCGATTGATTCTTCAGACCGTACAAACCGCAGACTTGACCGGGCACAACCCAAATTATTCATTTCCGGAAGACCGTACAAGAAACGGACGTGAGCGAACTCATTATCCGGCTTAATCACATCCGGAAGACCGTATTTAAAGCGGGTATGACCGGATCTAATCCGGATTCATCGTATTCTCCAGACGGTACAAAACACAGACCCGGACGGACACATTACGGATTGATTGAATTTTTAAGACGGCGCAAAACTCGGATTCGGTCGGAAACAATCCGCATTAATCACATCCGGAAGACTGTACAAAACACGGACATGACTGTACACAATCCGAATTGATAAAATTCTCCAGACCCTCCTAAACACGGACTCGACCGGACGCATGCCGGATTAATCGCATCCGGAAGATCATACAAAACACGGACATGACTGGACACAATTTGGATTTATCGTATTCTTCAGACCAAACAAAGCACGGATTCGACTGTACACATTCGGATTAATCACATTCTTCAAACTGTCTAAACACGAATTTGACCGGACACATACCGGAATAATCACATCCCACAGACCGTACAAAACACGGACATGACTAGACACAATTCGGATTGATCACATTCATCAGACCACACAAAACACGGATTCGACTGGACTCAATCTGGATTGATCACATCCGGATGACCGTACAAAACACGGAGATGACTAGACACAATTCGGATTGACGAAATTCTTTAGACCGTTCTTAACACGGACTCGACCGGACGCATACCGGATTCATCACATCCGGAAGACCATACAAAACACGGCCATGACTGGACACAATTGGGATTCATCACATTCTTTAGGCTGTGCTAAACACGGACTCGACCGAACACATACCGGATCAACCTCAACCAATAGACCGTACCAAACACGGACCCGAATGGACACATTCCGGATCGTATTCTTTAGACCACACAAAAAACGGATTCGACTGGGCACAATCCGCATTAATCACATCCGGAAGACTGTACAAAACACGGACATGAGTGGACACAATTCGGATTGATCAAATTCTCAAGACCGTACTGAACACGGACTAGACCGTACACATACCGGATCAACCGCTACCAGAAGACCGTACAAAACACGGACCCGAATGGACACATTCCAGAACGATCGTATTCTTCAGGCCACACAAAACATGGGTTCGACTGGACACAATCCGCATTAATCACATCCGGAAGACCTTACAAAACACGGCCATGACTGGACACAATTCGAATTGATCACATCCTTTAGACCGTACTAAACACGGACTCGACCGAACACATACCAGATCAACCCCAACCAGAAGAACGTACAAAACACGGACCCACATGGACGCATTTCAGATTGATCACATCTTTTAGACCACACAAAATACGGATTCGACTGGACACAATGTGGATCAATCACATCCAGAAGACCGTACAAAACACGGACATGACTAGACACAATTCGGATTGATCACATTCTTTAGACCGTACTAAACACGGACTCGACCGATTACATACCGGATCAGCCTCAACCAGGAGACCGTACAAAACACGGACCCGAGTGGACACATTCCGCGTTGATCGTATTCTTTAGACCACACAAAACACGGATCCGACTGGACACAATCCGGATCATTCATATCCGGAAGACCGTAGAAAACGAGGACGTGACTGGATACAATTCGGATTGATCGGACATAATTCGGATTAATACCATCCGTTATACCGTACAAAATACGGACTGAAACGGATTCTTTCCGGATTGATTGAATCGGTCTCCCCCGACAACTTTCGGATTCTAACGGATGAAAACCCGATTTAATTTCGTGCTCCTTCCGTCGGACAAATTGCGCACACTTTCGGATAGAATCCGGAGGACGAAAACCAGATCATTTTTCGGGCAAGTTCGGGCAAATTTTGGAATCCGAGATTTGTTCGAAACTTGTCCGAAGTTTTTAGAAGGGTACGGTACTCGTTTTTACAGCGCGCAAGACTAGAAAATATACTCTCACAAACATATGTCAAACCGAAGAGCAAGAGCCACAGCCAAGTATGGCTGGAGCCACAATGGCTCAGTTGCTCTCAGGTTGGACACCTGTGATCAAGTTCATCATATTAAACCAAGGTTTACCTATAAAACTAAGAATATTTCAACAATTTCCCTGTTATTGGCGAGTGCAAGGAACATTAAATAGAAAGAATTGCAGTTTTCTCCGTTTAGAGGTACTGAATGAGAATCGGATCACTATCTTATAGTTTAAAAATTGAACCTAGGTCAAGGATGTAGGAAAAGAAATTTTATCGAAAAATGAGAACAGACGCGAGTTAGAATAGAGAATTTGCAAAAACCAGAAGTTCAAATAGCATATCGTGAAAAGCTGTATAGATATATAGGGCATCACAAAGATGATTAGAAGACAGAATTAGTCAACAAAAATGCAGAGGGTGCTTGGATATATACCGCGGAATGGAATCTTTGAGAGTGCTTCAGAAGTTTGTGGTATTGCAATTGTAGGAAAAAAGTCTAGTGATGCGTGTTGGAACGATGAAATACGCGTAGAAGGGAACAAGAAAGAGCATACTTACTCGGGAATGCTGAATATTAGAGGTCTTAGCGATAGGGCAAGGACTAGGGTAATGAATGATTATATGCATAAAAAGAGGAGAGCAAATATACAAGTAAATGCAAGCGAAGATAAAATCGAAGCGGAAGAAGATACAAAAATGCAATATGATTTCAAAGAAAATAAAAAATTATTCTGGGAATAGGTCAAGAAGACTAGGGAAGGGAATACGACACTTTCTGTAATTGAAAACCTTAAGAATCGTAAGGCTGCCGGCGTGGATGGTATTTCCTCTGGAATGCTTAAGTTCGGTGGCGATTTGTTCATGTGGCTGACTAATTCATGAATATGTGTGCTGTGAACAGCAAAGTTCCGCGCGGTTGGAGAAAGGCGATTATTGTCCCAATCTTAGAGGGGAACGGTAGTCAAGGTGACTGTGATAATTATAGAGGGATTAGTTTACTTAGTACAACGTCGTGGGAGTAAAATAGGAAAGGATCTGGGAAGTTCAATGTTGATTTATCCCATGGAGAACATGTGCGGATCAGATATCTAGCTTGAGACAGATCCCAGAAAAAAGCTTTAAAGCAAACAAAAAAGGTTTCAGTGCATTTGTTGATTTTCAAAAAGCTTTTGACCAGGTAAATAGACTCAGTTAATGGAAATTGGAAGGTTTACATGAGGTTCACTGATTTTCAACTACGATAGTTTTAAATATCTGTGTTCCCAGAAATTTGAAACTGGTATAGGTGAACAAATTGGATCCCATGCGATAATCTTTCTTGAGTGATATTTTTCCCGATCTCTGGTGGTTCGAATTTTTTAGGACTGCAATCAAATACAATCAACAAATTTAGAATCGAACAAAACAAAAGATTGAGATTTTTTGACTCCTCAAACAGTTAGAGTGGAGACTTTACTTGAATCTCTGTCATTTTATAATTTTGAAATTTCTCATAATTAAGGGAATTCAAACGAAAAGGTTGAACATAACCGTTACACTCCTCGTGTGTATTCTAATCTGCAGAAGCTTTCAAATGACGTAAATGAATCCTTTCATTGAAGAATAGTTCAAGTGTATGCACTTTTGACATATAGGTCAGTGAAGAATCGTATAACATACACTGACTCAACAGGTACATGTATGATTATCAAATTTCGGTCGATATAATCACATTTATATGATTTCTTTCTCCAGGAAACTATGAATATTTGATTGAATCTACTATAATTTAATTTTGTTATAACTTGTTATGGTTCTTGTACTTCACTTGTTAATACGTTCCTTTGTGTGGAATGCTTGGTGTTCCTAAGAACGATTGATTATTCTGAAAAACACTTATTTTGACCTCATGGCCCTGTTTCTAAGAAAAACTTCATATCTTCAACAGCTGAAGTGTTCTTTTTATATAATCTCTGGTTTTGAGGAACACACAACAGCTTGAACTTAATTTAAGTCAACAAGCATTAATGGCTCTTCAAGTGGGACCAATTAATTTATTGCGAGCTATTGAAGTTGAAATTAAGTGAACTTTAAAAAAAAAATAGAGCGGTCGCGGGACCGCCGACAGAAGCTTTTCTCTTTCGCGTTGAAAGAAAATCATCAATTTGATTGTTATTTCATTCATCGATTGGAAGAAAACAGCTATCCTCTCACTTGATGCATACATGCACGCCAGTAAAAGAAATATTGTAGCAGGAAGTATAAAGTTGATCGCAATTAGAGATTCAAATTTCCAAGAAGTCAAATTATTAAAGATTGTCAGTTTCAAGTCTTATATGTAGACATGAGCTCCCAGACGAATCACTTTCGGAACTATTCATTATAAATGCATTTACTCACGCGCAACGTGAAATTCCGTGTTCAATACACACACGCGGCGCGTCGAGCGTGCGCCATGTCCCTAGCAAGAGTGAGGACGGGCGAAATGAGAAGAAATGTAAAAACGGTGAGAGTCGCAAAGTTTACTGTGCATATACTACACCGGCCTTCAGAACGGAAAGGACGGAGAAAGAGAAAGAGAGAGAGATAGCTGCGTTGGTACCATGCTATTAACATTTTCTGGCGCATTTTTCGTGATGAGGACGGGGTGTTCCCGTTTCTGGCAGTTAGGTCGCCTCGCTCAGAGTATATGTATACCCTCCCAAAAGAAGCAAAGCTTCAAAAACTTTTCAGTTCCTACTCACTGTTCTATATGCAACTGCTCTTAGTTGAGTAAATATTCTTAGTGTAACATATAAAGTACATGATTGGAAATGTACGTGTTATCGGAATTTTTAAAATATTCTCCTGAAAATAAGTCTTTCCGTCTTTAAAACAATCAGGTTCAGGACGCAACTTGAAATGCAACTGTTTTATTGACTGAAAATCCGACTTTTCGGTTTCGGATGCATATTTGTAAGTTAAAAATCAAACTGCTTGATTTGGAGTTCAACTATTCGTTGATGAAGTATTCATACTTGAGCTCAGAAACCGACAGTATTCATTTGATAACATTGAATAAAATGACCTCAACAATTATATAATAAAATTCACGTAAAATCTTAGGAAAAATAACTCGAAGTTCTGCACTTGGGAGAAAGTCGGAAAAGAAGCTCCGCTGTACAATAAAGTTTTCTGAGCGATCTGGAAATAATAAAATGGGTGGACATGGCGAATCGGTCTTCCCGAATAATGTGGATATTGGGGATCCTGAACAAAAACTTCTTCCTCCACAAAGCAACATATGCTGCTTGTCCACAAACACGAATAACTTGAGCAATATTTGGTGGTAGTGCTCAACACCAAAGAATAATGCGTATATCAGCATACCAAACAAAATTCAAATTTATCCGCTTCAACTTCGTCTTGTGCCTCTTACTTTCTCACCTCTTCGATGTTCTGAACTTTGATTGAAGACTTGGACATTTATTGTATTTTCAACATTGTGATCTTTATTCCAATTAAAGATATTCATGTACCATAAAGCGTAGAAAAGTTCTCGTTTAACCTTCTCTCATAAATAATTATCAGCTTTGGAGTATAATCGAATTGAATGTACAATAGGGTGATCCAAAGATTTTTCTTTCGAATTTTTATGCAAAACGCCCGAGAATTTGTTCAAATCCACAAAAAAGTTAACCCATTTTTTTAAAAATAATATGTAGAGGTGGCGCAAGCCCAAGGAAGTGTAACTTGTATCTCCCATAAGAAAAAAAAGACGTTTCTTCAACACATGCATGAAAACCACGGGTTTTCGAGCGTGTGAAGCGAGCCCGAAGTTGCTGTTTTCAGAGCCGGGAAAAAAACTGGTGAAAAACTCCTAGCAGGGGAAAAAACTCCAGCTGGAGGAAAAAAAACTCGAAACCCCGTGGTTTCATGTACTTGTTGAAGAAAATATCGTATGCACCTAGGGATAGACACGTTTTTTGTCTCGCGCGATGTTTACCGAACTCGTCTTCGGTCTCGTTCGGTAAACATCGCGCTCAACAAAAAACGCCTGTGTCTATCCCTAGGTGCATAATATACTATTCTGTAAATTTTATTCAGAATTCTCCTTATTAGGTGCATCAAGTTCTAAATTCACCATTTCTCTTCAGAATCAGTCACAGAATGCAAATAAAATATTACTTTTCAATAAGCACCCCCATAAGTCTGTTTTATAAAGTCTCAAAAAACCCCAGAAGTGAAAAAGTGTGTTTTTCGAGTTTTTGGCATGAATTATGACTTTCCTGCGGTTTTTTTAACGCAGATTGTTCCAAATACATGAAATACTACAATTAGAGTTAACAAAAATAATTGGTAACCCAATTTGTATTCTCTTAGAATATTGCTAGAAATTTGTGGTTTTTGCTGAAATTTTCAATTTTTTGTCCTTTTTTCACTTAAAGTAAGTAATTATCCAATTCGAGTTGGCAAAAATAATTGTTTAAATAAATTATAAATGTTTATATCTATCCTTTCCTAGATTAAAACTACATAGTTGCGGTTTTTCCTGAAACTTTTAACTTTTTATCACTTTTCAATTAGATTGAAGTAATCATTGTTTCACGTTGAAAAAATAATTGTTTGAACAATTGATTATCCTTGCTTATAATATTTTCTTTGCCTTCTAATAGAAACTTGTTGTTTTTTCTGAAACTTCAACTTTTTGTCCACTTTTCACTTGAAGTGCTAAAAAGTGCTAAAAAGTTGCGGTTTTTTTCTATAAGCTCTTAAGCTTTTTCTCCACTTTTCGCTTGGTGAGGTAACAATGAATGCGAGTTAACAAATATGCTTATTCAAACAAATAATTATTGTTCATAACCATTTTCTTCTAGATAAGTGCTAGAAAGTTGTGCTTTTTCTGAAATGTTTAACTTTGCACTGAATGGAATTCGAATGAA
>WSXT02048227.1:0-13066 GCA_011762715.2 Neuroterus valhalla
CCAGGCGCGCTCAAACTTGCGAGCGAAGCGAGCCGCGCGCGATGAGAATGTGCCCGCGCAGCGGGCAGATTTTTTTTTTTGTTATCGTAAATTGATTTTTCTAATTGTGAGTTTAACTGAAACACAAACATGTATGTAATTTATTCTCTTCCCTTTTACGGGTTTGAGGGCCTCCGCTCCCTTTACAATGGGTTACATAAGTGCTTTAAACTACTTATTCTAGCTCAAGTGTAACGCTTAACAACTGATTTCCCGACTAATTTTTCCGCTACTTTTGTAGAAAAAAATTATGTTTTTTTGTTGAAAATTTGAATTTTCTTGGCAAAATATAAATACGTAACTTCTAGTTGACCGGGAAAATTAAAAACTTGACCGTGAAGAACCGGGAAACGACCGGGAATTTGAAATCGTCCACCGGATCGCCACCCTGATGAACAAAAAAACAAATATACCGATCATTTTTATATTTTGTTATTCTTATCGAATGGTGAATAAATTTCAATTTTTATTCAATAAATGGAAATAACGAAAATTGTATTTTTTGTTCAGGAAATGTGCTAATAACGTAGGTCAAACGATTTGATTCTATCAAAGGGATATAATTATGAAAGTTTTGGTAGGTTATTAGGAATAAAATAAGAAATGATTGATTCCTTGGATAATAATAATTTCAAGAATAGTATTATTCCCCTATTCCTTGCACTACTAAAATGAAGGTCAATCTGTTAGTTGCTCTGCAAGGAAACTTTTAAATTTTATGAACTTGGAGAATTGAATTTTGATAATGCAAAAATTGTTTAATTTTTAAATTTCCAATTTTAAAACGCAATTTAAAAGCAATTCATACAATTGTACATTTGATAACCCACTGAATTTTTACAATCGAATGTAACAATAAAATCCCAGCTGAACTGCTGAAACAGATCAAATCCAATATATATCTAAAGATGGAGTTTTTTAATAAAGTTACTATAGGTGTTTTTGAGTGCAATCTTGCGCTTATAGGTACCCCATAAACATGTACATGAAGGACGTTGAGGCGTGCGAATTATTTAAAATTATATGCGAGCAAGAATGTGTGAGAATGGAAGTTTATTGGCTAAAGTGGGCCTATCGTCGAAATTCTTGTACCGGCTAATTGAATACTAGAGGGGGATATAATCGAATGCGATAACGAGCTTCAGGACGCTCTAATGATTTTTCATTCGATCGTCTTCATTTTGTCAAATATTGGGAAACTAGACGCGTATGTAGGATATTTATTATTGTACCACTAGGCCAAATCCCTTTCGGGCTAAGCGTAACTCGTTCTCATAGATAATAATACAGATAATAATTAACTGAGTTATAACACCATAAACTTGTATTTTTGAGAGCAAATGAATTGGACACTTGCATTTTTTTCGCTTTTCAATTCACTTACAAAAATTGAGAAGAGCAAGGCAATTTTTTGGGGGTAGAACACATCTGTTTTTATGTTTATTTTACTTTTAAGGTTTCTAATACTTTGCAACCGTACAACCCTGTAAACAATTAATTAGCAATGAATATTGAGAAAGGGCGGAAAATTTGAGGATGGCATACAGGGCGACTTGAAACATTTTTATTAACATTTCATACCTTATTCAATATTGATTTTTTATTTTTTTAAACACAAAATACAATTAGAATATAAAGTAATTATTGTAAAAAAGGAGTGACAGAACATTCGGTTGTTCCATCACATTCATTTATGCAGGACTGTATTGAGAAAAGAACAAAAATTTTTGAAACTTTACTTAACAACCTATTGAGCGTTCACAATTTGCAATAAATTTGTTTGAATTTGTCATTTCTCGGGACTAATTTTACATGAATATTTATATATTTCATTTAGAAACCAAAAAGAGTTTTCTTCTTTACCATCTAACTATGATTTCTACCTTAACGACTAAAATAAGGATGAGTTAGTACGTATGAAGGCTGGTAAGCCTAAATTCGGCGCTGATATTCATCGACATTTGTTCTGCAATTGCAACGGCAACTTAGGTTTAACACGGTGGCATGTGACATGTGTTAGTCTCAAACATTTCGAAATACGTGGATGTTGCTGATAAAAATTATAATTAGTGTACATAAAATTGTATGTAAGTATTATTAACTTTCCAAAATCATTTTTCTCATTGTTGTAACTTGTAATTCAGAGTTAAAGCAGAGATCAGTAGTTTCAACTAACCTCAAAATAAATACATTTAGTATACAAATAATTGCATTTTGAATAAGAATCACTCGATTTCATATATCAACATTCTTATTTTAATGGAAGATCTTGTATACTTTGATGCGAACCAAAATAATTCCGTTTGATGAAGATTTCATCAATTCATACAGTACATAACCTCTTCAATTTCACCCATTTCAATCACTAAAAATTAAATATATTTCGAGTTTATTTTTCTCACCGGATGCTTGGGGGATCAACCATAGTAGAATAGAAAAATGGAAGAATAAATTTCAGTGCCATTTTCATAATTGTACTTCCGTTTCTCCCATATTTATTAATTAATGTTTTACGTAATCAATGAATTTTTCCCAAGTATAGTCGTTAAAATTGACGCATAAGATCACCCGATGAGAAAAATTGATGAGCCACTAAAAATCAAACAATATTGTATTAGAATATCATACTAATATTGATACAAATTCATGCGGAAATGCAGGATATGAAATTCATGATACTGGAGCGAAAACTCTAAATGAAATTTCAGTTGATGCAAAACATAAAGAACTCAGAAAAATGGAAATTCCTCCTCTGAATATAGAAAGTCAACGTCAAACAACGGATAAAAGTCTCGGAGTGAAAATAAATTGCAAACAAAAAAAAAAAGGAAGAGCAAGCAATACTTGGAAAATCCGAATCAGGACACGAACTAAACTTAGAGCTCTATGTAAATCCTTTGCTCATTTTCGGATTTGAAGTCTAGAATTTTGGTAAAAAATTTGATAAAATATAAGTATTGTATAAATAGAAATTTGAATTATAAAAAAATCCAGTGAATATGCAAAAGGTAACTACTTTCCCTCAAAAAGATTGGTTTCATGCAAATTCATCTTCATAAGAAAATTCGAATATGCTGGAAGCAATCAATGCTTCGAGAACTTACCGCAAGAAAACCCACATTGGCTCCTTTAATGATACTATAGCTTATTTTCAGGATTGGACCACGGAATCATGGACCCAGAAATCCAGGAGAAAATCTCGCATTTCGAAGCCGTCATAAATAATGTGCTTCGCGCTGATCTTGCTAAATTGGAAGACAAGCTTAATACTAAAAATACGGATCTTGCCGAATTCATTCAACTGAAAGCCGTTATAAAAACTCTGAAGGACACCGAGGCAGATAAAAATGGTTTCAAAACTCAAGTTGACCTAGGATGTAGCTTTTTTGTCGAAGCGAAGGTGACAGACGCTTCAAAAATCTTATTGCATGTCGGTTTGAACCATTATGTTCAATTCACTCTGGATGAAGCTGTCGTCGTTATCGACGTGCGAATAAAATTATTAGAAAGGCAAATAGAAAATCTTCGAAAGCAAGTCGCTATGACTAACGCTCACATTAAATTAATATTACTTGGCATAGGAGAATTACAAGAAATGCCTTCTGGAAGTTAATTTATACTTTGCTCAAGCACTGTAAATATAGAGTTGTACATATTCACATATTTCTAATAAATTTCTTACGTTTTGTAATCCTTTAGCAGTTTTATGGGACAACTCATTCATTTTCTACATTCTGTTTAGTAAACTGATTCATACTTTAGATTGCTTTGCATTAAGGATCATTGAGGATGATACTAAATAGATTAAAGACATTAGAGAAGCTTTCGTGTAAATAATGCCTTGTTTACTCCGTCGGTTTTTTGTGACATTTTAATTTATTGTCGACCACTACATTCAGATAAACTTTGAAATGAATTCAGGGAACAATTGGCAGAAGTTATAAAAGAAATTATGAAAATAGTAGGGCACAAAAGAAGGCTGCTCATTAATTGGTAGCGACTCAAATAATTGTTAACATAAGTGAACGGTTCAACGCTACAATTATTTCGAAATGAAAAAGCTTATGAATGAAATCTATGTAAATTGCCTCAGGTTTTTTTCATTATTTGCTCATTGTTAGCTTGCTGCGACAGAATGTTCGTATGAAGGAAGCCGCTTGAAGTCTTTCCTGACTGTGTAAGGCAAATTTTTTTGCACTTGCTGGAACAAGAGGGCGAAACCTTCGCTTCCTCCAGAAGTCGTCTTTGCTCTTAGTTATGCAGAAATAGAAAATCAGCCTCCGTAGCACTTTTTTACCCTGTCTTGTTTCACCATTGCATCTTTTAATCCGCGAGAACACTCAAGCTAAAGTCAGAGCACACTCTGTTCAAGTTGAGTATTCGCATGCTTTATTTCAAGTACTTGTCTCTCCGCTTATGCATAAATTAAAATTCCCCTATGTGCGTTCATACTTCAATTACTAATTGAATTTTCAGAATTCTGAAGGTGTTTTCAAATTTCCTCAAAGGCTTGCTTTGGTCTAGCACTTCTTAATTTGAGAAGACAATTTCAGCATCGTTTAGTAAAAATGTGTTTAGTAGGTAATATGTAGCTCGTTGCTTTACTTTTAAGAGAAATCAAAGGACGGGGAAATTGTTGTGCTTGTAACTCTAATCATATTTTTATGCAGAAATGAAAAAAAAATAGATTTGTCTGGAGGAGTGATTCTCTAAGGCTCTTTTTTCAAAGACTAGGTTTCTTGCTATTTTCTAAATTAAAAGCCATTTGATATGCAATTATGAGAGTTGACTTTTCCATAATTTTTACTCATTTGAAAGCATTTTTCAATGGATTGTTCGAGTTTCCATTAAGCTTTTGGAATTGTGAATTTTTGTGACAGTTATAAGTTTGTAAGACTCCAGCCTATAGCAAATACTTTCTTACACATTTCTAATTTCTCTGATCCATAATATATTTATGACTCAATAGAAGGAACAATCAGGAGTTCATCAATATGATGAAGTGGTAATTTTTTGCACGAGTTTTAATTTTCTTTTAGAATATTTTTGTTAATATGTATCTTTCAAACCCGACAATTTTTGGAGTTTTTGAATCTACGAAAAATATATTTGTTAAAATAGCAAAACATTTTCAATCAAGTTCGCTGCAATTTACGTCATTTATATATTTGTTTTCACATCCAACTATTCAAACCTAATACATACTAAGGAATTACTTCGTCAAGTAAAGAAAAAATTGCCGGCGCTGAAAGTTGTATCCGTATGATACGTTCTGAAAACAGAGTGAAATTAGGTAGAGATACTTACTTTGTGTTAGATTTTTTTTTTACTTTTATTTAATTGGACCTAAATAATTAAAGTGCGTAATATATACCAGCCTCTAATCTGATCAATGAAGAAAATAATTAAGACGTTAGAAAGTGTCCTTAAACAGTTCGTAAATTACATTAATATTATGTATAATGATGAAGAAGGAATTTAGTTACAAATTAATCTTTCTTAATTTCTTTCAAATTATCCTAATTTTTCATATTTTTAGAAGAATGATGAAAAAAAAATACTTTTGGACCTCGCGCTTCGCGCTCGATAGTAAACTCACCTCGCGCTCCGCGCTCGGTTATGAATTCACCTCGCGCTACACGCTCGGCCTTTGTGCATCCCTACAGTTGTATTGAAAGCTTGTGAAACTCAAAAGCGAAATGTCGACTACTTTAATTTGATGAGTGTGAATCCTCTTTTGTTAAAGCTTTTCCGGCTTTGAAGAATATATTCTCATCGCGTGTCTCGTGCTGCGCACTCGATCAAAGTTTGTCCAAAACAGTGAAGAAGTTTTGTTGACTAATTTTTTTCACACGCTGCCTAGTTTTTCTAGAAATTCGGTGAACAAATTTTCTCTATCAATCTTCTGTGTTAGCCCCAGTCATTTTTTCAAAAATTGTATTATTTCAGTTTTATAGTTATCTTTCCTGATTGAGATGAAAAATACATATCCTGTTGAACAAGTTGATGACACATTAAAGATATTTTCCTGGTAAAGAACTTGCGTCTATTTGATTTTTTCCTTAGCTTGTGTCAATTGTCAAAAAGTTCATTTATTCATTTTTCATATGCTTTTTTATAAATAAAGCAAAAACCACCTGTCCTATCAAAAAGTTAATTATACCAAATTTAGGGATCTTTTTTTGGTGCACGATTTAAATTAATTTACATTTTCCCACACCTTAAATAGTTTGACCAAAAATTGAATCTTTCTATTTTTCACTATTTTTTGTGCAACCAAAATTTTAATTTAAAATTTTTTGAGAAAACTTGAAAAGTTGTAAAGATCATCCTGGAGCGCTCCCAAAAATTAACATTTTTTTCCTAAAACCTTTTTCCATATCTTGCGTTGTTCGCGTAACAAATCTCATTTTCGTTTATATTTTCGAATTTTGAAAATATCACAACTCTGACAATTTTGTTTTTATCAAAAAAAAATCATGAGGATAAATTGTTTCATTCTAAAGGGCTCCCAAAAAGAAACATTTTTCCTATTATACTTTCCTTCATATCTTCCGTCGCTTAGCTGAAAATTCTCATTTTTGTTTGAATCTTCGAATTTTGAAAAGGCCGTAAATCTGCCAATTTTGTTCACATCAAAAAAACATCATAAGAATAAATTGTCCCACTTATTATTTACTACAGGAAGCTGTACTTACAATTATCAAATCTTGACAAAAATGGTCTCAAAAATTTTCAAAATGCTCCCCCTCCTTCATTTTTGATCCAAAATATCTGGGTAACAAACTCGACCTTCAGTTTCTGACACTGGAAGAGTGTACTAAAGGCCAATCAAATCGATTAGTTTTTTCGAAAGTTATCGTGCTCACAGACAGACATACAGACAGACACATTCGTAAAAACCTGTTTTTCGGGTTCAGGAGGTCTCAAAACGTGGACATTTGACAAAAACGGGGTGGAGGGGGGTCAAATTTCACACAAATCTAACACCTCTGATGAGAATGTGAAAATGTGTAGGACCAACTTATGACGCTGCGAAGAATCTGGTTTCACTGAATACATTCGGTTGTATATGTGTATATTAGGGTGGTCCAGTTTTCATAGCAGGGGGAAGAATGGTCAAAAATGGAATCGCATGATTGCTTCTATCAGCGACCTGAATTGTTTTTTCTCCTCTTGAACATAGGATATAATTCAGATGTTCAATTTTGTATGCATCTACGTTGTGAAAATATATATTTAACGCTTTAACTGCTTGAAATTGTCGAAAGATGTGTTTATAGAAGGCAATGTCAAATTTTGTCATGTTATTCAAGGATAGTAATTGAACCTTTATGTATACCTATTTTATGTTTTAGTAATAATCGTTCTTATTCAAGCATGCATTGACCTCATTTGAAATTGGTATTTAAGAAAACTTGAAAAGTAAAAATGTATTGGATTGAAAAGAACTGCTGCCCATTTGAGTTATTAATTTTCAGCATATGAAATATTATTCCATTCAATTTTGAAGAATCAAGTATATGTTCCGAATTTAGAACAAAAAAATAGACTTGCACGACCTCTAAATGAGAACCGAATTCAATTTCCTTTTTTACATATTTTTTTTGGTCGAAAACAAACAATTTAGGTGTTTAGGCATATTGAAATCAAAAATTTTTTTAAACCTTAATATACTTGTATGATGCATACATTTGGTTGCAGCATTAATGACATTCAATGAAAATGTTCGTGCATACATGTTGATAAAAACTTGAAAAGGGCAAAAATTCCTAAAATTATGCCACGAAACTTGCTGTTTGAATTAATTAGTCACTTGTACATTATTCGAAAAGAAGAATATCTTTGGTATATGGAAGTCAATCAGAACATAAATTGAAAATATTCATTTGAAGATAATGTATTTATGATCAGTTTATTTATCATAGGAGGATATGTGGTTTCATAATCTTGACGATATCGACTGATAGTATACGTAGAGCATGGTACGATAAAGAAGAGTTCTATGTTTCGTCACTTTTTTCTGATAATTTCCGTCGCCGTGCATTTTACTCCAGTTGGTAATATTGAAACTGTAGACTGAATTAATGTCGGTAAAGTAGATAGTCTAAATTTCTTCGTTATAGTACGAGCAATTAGAACTTTTCTTTTCTCTCATTTCTCCTTACTTCTATTCAGTTTCCTATCCACACTAACAAAATATTTGTTACATATAGCAACCAAAGATAAAACATGGTAATCATATTTTTTAGAGAATTTTGCAATCATCTCGATTTCTCAATGTGGCCACGGTAACCAGAATTCTAGTTGAATATGCAATTAAAATTTTTTCTGATGGACCTCACAATTGCATACATAAATTTCTTGATTCCCGGTAGTATAACAAGGCTAGAAGAGAAAAAGTAACACTTAAGCCGTGAGTGATTTGGCTTTTTTTAAAATAATAATAATAATAAATATTGCGGTAATACATATAATTCTTCAATTCTGATGCTGAAAGAAATAAACTTCTTCAGTGCGCATTCATTACGTTCGCTCGTAATAGGTATGCGCTCATATTTATAGTCATTAAAAAAATCTTTATCTAATGTCTGTCATTACTGACAGTCTTACGTATACGTACCTTTCCGAAATTTTATTTTAATAAACTCATCTTTTAGTGCTCAATTCAATTCACCAAAAGATATATATTTTCATTTGAATATTGTTCCAAAATTCGTATGAGGTCAGCAATTTTTATGAATAAGTTGATGTTAACAATTTTGAATTAATAACTTGTTTAATTGGAATACATGGAATGAAAAAGATTAGTTTCAAATCGACATACAAATAAAAATTGTTTCATATGACGCAATATATTTTTATCCTCATTCACTCGTCTTAAAGGTTAATAAAAGGAGCCAAAAAGTATCATGATACACTGTAACCTCAAACTGAATCCACCCAAACTCGCTCCTTCTTCGAAATGAGATCGTGGATGGCTCGTGGACGAGACGGTGCGGGGGGTTTGGAGAGGGGCGCTCTGCTTGCTTTATTCTCCGCTAGTGCCGTGCATTGAAAGTCGGCAGAAATACCCTAGAATAGATTTTCGCAACTGCGCTACAGTTGGCGACAGTTATTCGCGTGTATCCGACCCTGACTGTTTACGTTTCAACTCACTCGAACTCTTTCCAAGGCCGTCGATACCCAAGCCCGAAGCTGGATTAAGTTTGAGGTTCCAGTGTACTTATAAGTAGCCGAAAATTGTAGCATAAAAGATTTTCACGAAAAAAAAAGATCTTATTATAATTGTATTATGTTTCAATTATATCTCATGGGAGTTTTTATGTTTAGTTTAAAAAAGTGTAATAATCAATGATAATACGAATATTGTATTAATTTTTTGACTGGATACAGTTTTAACAATACATTCAATCTGTCAAATTTTGTGGGAATAATTTTCTGTATTGGCTTGACATTCTGCGATGAAAAGTGCAATTAACAGATAGCGCTAAAGTATCAAAAAAAGCGTTTTCTCGCTTTTGGGCAATGAAAAAATTTTTTATCGAAAAACTATCATTGAGAAAGTTGTTTGTCTCAAAAAAAAAACTACGAAATTTATGAGCAAATTTTTTTTTGTCCGACTTACCGTTCACGAGTTATAGCGTGACAAACATGTCACCGTAGCTTTCCCATTGTTTCCGACGAGGTAGACGTTTGTGTGGGCACATAATAAATCATTACTTTAGACTGAATAAATGATGTTTTTGTTAGTAGGACTTTTAAATTAATCCTAATTACGATAAATTTTTATTATGAATTATTATTTATTATTATTGATTTTCTTCCAAAACTATGCTGTCTTTAGAATTGAACGTGACTTAAGAAGTAGGTTTTCGAAATTTTATATCAAACGAGCTATACAAAAATGTGCTAATAGTTTTTGCTGATCGTGCAACATGGAAAATACGCTTTTTTTGATACTTTGGCGCCATCCATTAATTGCGCTTTTCATCGCAGAATGTCAACCCAATAAGGAGAGTTGTAAAAAACATTACCCCCAAACATTTTTGTCCTTACAATTTTCCCGAAAAACTCCCATTTGCGAGATATATCAAATCCAAAAACTTTTTGAGTTTTCCCAAAAACCCGCCCCTGAACGATCCCGCATTTTTCAAGTTAAACTTTTTGAATGCTTTTCTAGCGATTTCCGCAAAAAAAAAGTTTTATGGTATTTTGGTCCAAAAACGGCCTTTTTTTGTGGAAGATTGACTGTACTATAAGAGCACCAATTATTGGTGTCCCCTCCCCCCAATACTGTTGGCACCATTGTTTAATCTATCAGAGTATACAACTTTTTAGATTGTTTTTCTTAAATTATTTCAATTATTGAATTATTTTTACGCATAATACATGTATTAATTATACAGCGAGATCAATTGTTCATCCAAGATCGGATAAATTCACTTCGGTTTTAGGAATATTATTAACTGGACTAGGGTTCCAAGAACTGGTACTCCTGATCTAAAGTAAAAATAATTTGAGTAAGTTTAGAGACAGGGGTGCCAAGAACATATCCGGGCCCAGGCATAACCATGCACGGCCCCCTTCACCGGGCCCCCCTCAACTATTGTAAAATTGAAATTTTGTGAAGAATTAAAAATGCGGGCCCGGGGGGATTCCCCTCCCTTTCTACGGACCTATTTAGAGATATAATATATGTTACTATTTTTACGCATTCATCTAGGCAAAACCAAACTATGATGTCTCAAGTTGCCTGGAGTCAACAAGACTTGAATCAATAAGGCAATTTTATCTCGATTTGTTTACAACGCTAATTAGGCAATGAATACCTCAAATAATATAACTAAAGACCCAGCTTCCTTTTGCGTTATTTCAGAAAATGATTATTTCAGAAATAAAAAAAACACTCTAAATCCCTTGGACCGGTATTGCAGTCCATTAGACTAGAGTCGTTTGTATTATTTGATCAAGTACTGACATTTAGTTTGATAAGTTCGAAAAGTTTACCAAGAAAGAGTGAAGGTTCAACAAAAATTATAAGAAGAGCTATTGTTCTTGGAAACTGTTTGAATACTCATTTACTGATCCATTATAAGACTGAAGAATAAATCAATTTTTTGGAAGTTTATTTTGAAAAACATTCTTTCTCGTAAAATTGATTGTCAATACTTTTTTATTTTTCCTTGCACCAAGAATATTCCAGAAAGGAAAAATATCGAAATACAATCATCCGCGGGGAAGAATAATTTCATGAAAAATATCCGGGATTGAAAGGAAATTTTTACTTTCGTGAATCCTGCATAGAGTTCCTCATAAAGATCTTTGCAAAAAGTTCTATTTGTTTTATTTATACTGAATATAATTATAAATATACCAAAATTTATTTTCTTATCTATTCCAAAATGGATTCAAGTTGAAGAAGTAAACAATTATAAACTTTTGATGCTGCCTCAAAAAAAGTCGTTTCAGTCGATAACCCTGATGTCTGTTGGGATTTTTTGTTAGATCAGAACTCGACTACTATATTTAGAATCTTATTATCCGTGAAAAAAAGAAATCGACCAACAATCAGAGAAATAATTTATTTCTGGAAATAAAGTTTCAAAAAATCTGAACTATTTTAATGGTGAAGGGCATTGACCAATTATCGTATTATAGGAGAAAAAAAACTGTACTATCTTAATATGTAACAACTAATAAATAAACGTTTCTCATTATCTGCATACAAATCTCAGAACGCTTTGATCCAGACGCCAGAAGCAAACAAACAAAATAGTGTAAGTTTTTCCTTCAAATTCCATTTTCCGCAATAAATAATACAAATTACTCATTTTTAACAGCTTCTGCTGAAGTGCTCAGTAGTAACAAAAACATGGCAGAATTTTCAGCCACTATTAGGGGTCGTCCATAAACAGGGCAGCCACTCAGTCACTTGAGTCACTTTTAGTAGCTTTCTTTTCCCAAGTTTTGAAACTTTACTCCATAATTATTAATAATTACACTCTCCTTTTTATCGACTTCTGAAATTCTATTTATTATTGAAGTTTAAGTTATTTTGGTTCGTGATTTTCCTGTTTTCTAGTTCCTATCGTAATTCATTGTGGGATATAAAGACATTTGTGTAAATGATTTGTTTAGCTTGCGCAACTGAATTAAAATTTTTATGACTTGTAAGGTTTATTCTAGAACTCTTGACCTTGGTATCTACCCGACTAGAATTTCATATAATCAGGTAAAAGCAAGCCAACCAAAAATATGTGTAATCCAATCGAAATTTTAAAGTTGCTAAGTGTCTCGCTAAGTTCAGCGTAACGCTGAACACTGCCAGGGGAAAAACGGGCTTCCCCGTCTCTAACTCTCTTTCTTTTCATCCTTCGTTCCCCACTGAGAGCGGTATGTAGTGGCGTAAAGCAGCATCTGGCACATGAGCACGACGGTGTTTGTTTGTGTTTGCGTTACACGGATCAAAAAAATGTATTATTTATTGGAGGAGTGAAAAAATGATTAGCAATGTGAGAAACAGAATAATGAAAAAGAATCATCTTTATATGTTTGATTATTTGAAATGATTAGTTGTTGAAAATCATATTTTTTATTGAATATGATTTTATTGAATATGAGGGGAATTGAAGAAGAATTTGGAAAAGCTTAGATTATTCGTTCAAATGTGTCTTGCCCGTGTCTCTTTGATGTCATCTTCTTCAAATTTAAAACAACTGTTACTTATTAGGACAATTTCTATAATCGATTGCATCTAATTATTCTGAGTAATTGTTTAAAAAAGAACAAATTTAACTGCCAGCATATGGAGTTATCGCTTTTGCCAGGCCCGTGTCGAAAAATGTTCTGGCGTTGGCCAGCGCCAGACTAGACCGTCTGGATTTTAATGTGGCACATATCAGACGGTCTAGTCTGTGGCTGGCCAGAACTGTAACACTTTTGCCAAATCAACGGCTAGACGGTCTAGCCAGACGCTAGTCAGCGGCTGGTCAGCCACTGTTCAGTGGCTAGCGTGTTGCTAGGT
>WSXT02048238.1:0-13066 GCA_011762715.2 Neuroterus valhalla
AGATATCACGATTCTTTATTACAAGCTTTAGTGTACAATAAGATGAATATGACAATAGGAACTGACTGGCGAGCGTCCTGCTCCGCATTATATAGACCTCGCTAACCGTGGAGAGGGGGAAACTCTTGCTGGCCTTTACAATATGATGATCATTATTTCATAGCGATTTCACATTCAATTAAATTATCATAACGATAACGTTCACATTTTCTAATGACAAGTTTTAAGACGTTTTTTGAACGACAACCTTAGCAGCGAAAAAGAGGACATCATAATGAAACATGATTTTCTGATGGAAACATGATGTTTTCGAGAAAACTCGGTGTTTGTAAACAGAACTAATCTTTTATCGTAACCCGATTTTCTACTAGAAAAACATCATGTTCTACTGGAAACAACATGATCTAATAAAAACCCTTCCTGGAACTTCCAGGGAACACAAGTAACCCAAAAACAGCACTTCAATGTTCTGAAAAAATTCACCATATCTCAACTGATTTATGTTGCGAAATTCGTCCTGCTGGAATAGAGCTTGGGTACGAAAATGTTTAAAAATGAGCTGTTGCAGTAGAAAATCTTTGCATAAAACTTATTAAACCCTAAGAAAGATTTTTAAAACAGCTGTTAGCGATATCCAATGTCTCTGGCGGGTTCAATTGAGTCATCTGTTCATCAGAATATGTCAAAACGTATTAGAGATTCTGTGTTTGTTTGTGATCGTTTACCATAATATTCTCTGCAGCTATCCAGACATCAATTACGTACCAGAGAAGTCCGAATTCATTTTATGCAGATTTTCACAATGCTTATATGATTGATATTGAGAGAAACTGTTGGCGGAATAGAATCACAGCTGCTTAGCATTTTAGTAGTAAAACCATCCACACCAGCAACCTTACAATCTGTTAGTTTATGGAACACGAATTTGATGTCGTAGAATAATCAAGTGAAATCCAATAATATTCAAGAACAAATCAATTAATAAGGGATCACGTGAGGTAAATAAACTTCAAAGTAACTATGAAGCTGGTCATATGTCTACTGAAAATGACATAGATTTGAGTCTGAAGATTGTAGACCGTGATTTATACTTATAGTAGGAATTGCTGGACAATCCAACTGATTGTACAAAATCAACCAGACAGTTAAAGATGTTCTGAACTGCCGTATAATTCAGTATACAAATTGAGTTGTTATGAGCTAAATGTTTCTTGTCTAAGACGTGTGTATAGTAGTTGCAATATTTAGAATACAAATTCAAGTGGTAATTCCAAGAGTATATGTATTTTTTTGTTCTTGTCTTGCACCTTGCGAACGGGAAGTTCACCTCCAGCATTGGGATATATCCTGCCTTTGCGCAAAACCCTGCGTCTAAATCCTTTAGATTTTTCTGATATACCCAAATTCTTATAAGCTTTCCGTAATTTATACGAAAACTTGGGTAATCCAGCAGTATGTCGCATTTGGCTCATCTTATTCAGGATCAGTTGTTGTGTTTAAATTATAATTTCTTCTAATAATCCATCTTTAGGTTCATTCCTCAAACCTCCATCCCCCCTTGAGACCTCTGTAAATTCAGCTCTTTTTACCATGTCAAAAGCTATTGGTAAACCAATGAGAGTACATGCTGGGTGGTCAGTTGGTCGTGGGGGGCTAAGGCATGCGCTTTGGACCCACGCCAGCTGGTTGTAGGTCCGATTCCCGTTTCACACTCTGAAAGAGCTTCGGCGGTCAACGCGGTGGAGACTTGCCTAGCAAGAGAGTGTTCATCTCCGGAAAGTCGTGGTGCCGGTACCTCTAGAGGAGAAGGTTATTCTACGTACGATAGAGGGTGGACCGTCGCAAATGGTACAATAACAGTGGACGAAGAAGGAGAGTACACGTATGTGAGTAAGGTAAGAGCATCGGTGATAGACTATGTGGTCATGAATATGCATGGTTGGGAGGAGACGGAGAAGTTCGCAGTAGAAGGGATGATAGAAACAGAGAGGCAGCTGTGAAGGCAAGGGTAAGGAGAAGTTCCAATAGGTGAAAGGGAGATATGGATGGGGAAGGCTATAGAAAAGAACCAGGAGCAACTAAGGGGAGACATTTTCGAAGGGGAGTCGGTGGTAGAGATATAGGGGGATCTGGAAGTGAATGTGATAGGATGTGTGCCAAAGAAGAGATTCAGAAAGAAGAGGAAGAGAACAGTGAAATCGCGGTGGGATAGGGAATGTGATAAGATGGCGAGAAGGGTGAAAAGGAAGTACAAGGAGTGGAATAATGAAACCGCGAAGAGAGAGGAGTATGTGGAGATGAGGAAAAAGTAAAGGTTGATGTGTAAAAGAGAAGAGGAAGGGAGAGAGAAGGATCTGTTAGAGGATTTGGGAAGTGTTAGGACCTAGGTGGAAGTGTGGAAGATAATAAACAGGCTAAGAAAGCGCAGGAAGGGGAAAAGTGAGAAGATGGGAAGTGAGGAATCGGGAGTCTTTTGGAGAATAATTTTTGGGCTCAGACAAACGAAAGAGAGATGAGGGAAATAAAAGAACAAAAGAGGAAAGGGGGTTGGTTGGAGTTAAGTGACGAAGAGATAGAGTTACAAATGAGGAAATTAAGAAGGCCGAAAGCAGCAGGCTTGAACGGGGTGCAGAGTGAAGCGTGGATTTTTGGCACATCAGCTATTAGAGACAGGCTAGAAGAGATGGTTAAGTAATGAGGGATTTCCAGGAGAGTGGAGGGAGGGGTTAATATTACCACTGAATGAAAACGGGGATATGGATAGGCAGAAAAATTATAGAGGAATCACATTTATGATCATGGCGTAAGAAGTGTACGCAGTAGTATTGGCGGAAAGGTTACGAAATGATGTCGAGGGGAAAGGCATATTGCCGAAACCTTAGGCGGGATTCAGGGCGGGTAGGAGCACTGTAGAAAATATCTAAACTTTGCGGCACGTGGTGGATAGACAAATTCGTACCTAAAATGTGCTTTTCCATTGGTGGATCGGGGGAGTTTGTGGATCTTGGAGAGTCCCTTGATGGGCAGGGTTTCGAGACAGGGGTGTCCGCTTATCCCAACACTTTTCGCGATCTTGATCGCTAACATGGAGACGGAGCTAGAGGAGGGAGTGGTAGGGGGTAGAAGGGGTATGAATTTGGTCACTTGCGTATGCAGATGACATAGTGTTGCTGGAAAAAAGTGAGGAGGCATGGGAAGAGATGATGAAGGGTTTGAGAAGGTACCTGGAAAGGAGTCGGTTAGAGTTGAATACAGAAATGTTCAGAGTCATGCTGTTCAGGAGATGAGGGGGAATGTATGAGAAAGGGGATTGGAAAAAAAAGAGGACGTTGGTGCAGGAGGTCAAAGAGTTTGCGTATCTGGGTTTCCTATTGCGAAGGAATGGAGGAGTAAATTGTCATATAAAGGTGAGGGTAAGCAGGGAAAATATTGTGAGCACTAGATTCAAACGACGCTCTCCCCTTTTTCCCATCCCAGTTGTAGGTCAAGGATAGAAGCAGAGGAAAAGTCGTATTATGTCAGGAACGACGCGAATTGGAACAGAGAATCTACAAAAGCCAGGTATTAGAAAAGTAGATATATCAGAAGTTACATGAGTTTGCAGATCATTCCAAACAGGACTGGAAAAACAGAATAAGGCTATGATTGGCAGAGGATGATGAGGAGTTCAAATAGCAGCTAAAGAATACGAGTCCCAAGGTTGACAAAAATAGAACAAGAGTTACCGTTTTTGAGAGATGTGGTGAGATAAAAAGCATGCAACACTGACACAAATGATAGAAGTGTAAAGAAAGATGATAATTCCATGATTTTAAGAAGTTTATTCACTGTTCCATAAAGCCATATGTAGAAATCCTCAAACAGTAAAAACAGTGTGTGAATGGAATACTCGTTACAGGAGATTATTGACGTGTAATGGAAATGACCCTCGATAGTTTACGTGCTACCAAGTAAAACGGGGTTCAAATTTCCGACAACTTGGGGTAAATGAAGCAAACATCTTCTCTTTCATCAACTTCTTTTCCGTAGTTACATTTCAGAGAAATGTTTTACTGATTTCATTATCTTTTTCATTTAGAAAAAATAAAAACTTATACTCAGAAGATACTAGCTTGCCTTAAGTGAACTAGAAAGGTTACATAACTTTATTTAATGTGTTTACAATAATTTCTCAGTAGCAGTTTAGCTGGATGGTGCAAACTCTGATAAGGAAGATTAAGCCACACAACACATATTATTTTTCAGAATTCACAATCTGTCTCTATCGCCTCACCACACCTACAATTTTGTTAGAATTAAGAAAATCATATTATTTTGTTGGAACTGAATCCATTCTTCCAAAATTTGATTCCGAAAATTTTTGTTTAGCAAGAACTGCTTTTCCTTTTTGAAAATATGTTCTCCTTTCTATTAAACGAATAATTTGTTTGACTAGAAATATAACCATTAAAAATTAATCTTTTTTGGTTGAGAACTTATCTTTTCGTTTGAAAAGTTAACTACGCAGGAAATTTAACTTTTTTTCAAAATAAACAATGCGTCATGGGAAATTTATCTCATTTGGTTTGAAATTCATCATATCCCCGTTTCGGGTAAAGCAAGAATATACATTACACAACGTGGAAATAGATAGAGGAAAATGTTTAACGTAATCGAAATAAGGCTGCGTAATTATTCACGTGGGTAATGTCACAAACTGCTCCAAGGACTGAGAAATGTGGAAATTCTTCATCTCGGAGTGGGGGATGCAGCTGTTCTCATCAGAAATCAATTTTATTTTTCTTTAAAGTTAAAAATTCCATTTTTGATTGGATGTTTATATGTTTGAGCTGAAACATAAAAAATTTGATTTAAAATCCATACTTTTTTCATCTTTTTCTATGGCGAATTTCTTTTGATCCGAAGATAATAATTAAACTTTTTCTCATGCAAAAGCAGTTAAAATCTTTTCGGTAACGTTTCGATACTTTAACTCTTTCCCACCACCTGAATGAGGATCATTTATGTCAATAGTACGATAACGGCTCGTATATATATATATATATATATACAAGTTAACCCACTCGAAACATCCTCAGTCAAATTTTAGAATTTCATTTCGAATCAGTTATCTGTATCAAGAAAAATGAAGATTTTTGTTATCTCTCTCCTCTTCGGTTCGATGAAACTCATAACAAGGTTTAAAAATTCGATTTTGCTGCTTTCCAGCGGAGTATTTTAGCAGTTGTGTAGGTGTTTCAGAATAATGTTAGAATGATGAGCAGAAGAGTCAGTCAAACAATGAGAAGTAGGATGCAATAAAGTTTATTTGCCTTATCGGAGCCATAGACTTAGTCACTAAATCCTGGATATTTTAGATGTTCAGTGCATCTTGCGTGTAGATTTCCTGAGGCCGATATCACGATAAGATAAATAGATGTATGTTTTATATTCCTTTATATATTTTTCACTTTATTTCTCAGATAACTCTACTTATGGATCTTAGTTGCATATGCTGCCTGCAAATGTAGCTTCAGCAAGAAAGCAACGTTGATGGTAGAGACTTCCCGCTACCTCTTTCACGCATCACGATGTCGGTCGATTTGCTTAGACATGACGCTCTGTCTAGATAGTTACATTGAAGTATACTTCAGTTTCTACTCAGAACCAGCGAACAATGTCAGGTCAGTTATGCAAGAAAGATGGGTCAGTTAATACCCATCCACATCATCATGTGTTTCGAATCTCTGAGACATGCTGTTTGATACTGTGCTCTATGGATGCATACCTACGCAGAACCACAATGCACCAAAGGAGTCTCCTTAAGTGATACCCCTTGTTGTGCTAGAATTTATTGCACTGCGATCGCGTCTTGCAGCGGCAACCCGGATCGGTAATGCTGGTTCGTAGATTTTAAATCACGGAAAATACGGAGGAAAATTTATCATATCAAATTCGTTCGCCTACAGTTACAAATCGAGTTGCTGACGCGACGCACGAAGAGTGCTAAACGTTCTGTTGATAGAGAGCACTGGTCGCACGAGTTAGGGAGTCAACGCTGTGTAGGCAGATCTGGTCCATTTTGTGTACGTGAAGCAAAATGGTCATGTACTATCGGAGGTAACGCTTGCTTGTAGTGAATGTAAGCCAAGTGGAAGTTTTCTCGATGATTTCCAGCTTGTGTCATGGTCACAGCATCAATATTGACTAGAGATGTACTGCACAGAGAGTTTTCGCAACATTTTCTTCTCCTTCGGTAGGGATCTTCTTATCTCTACAATGAGAGTAAACTTTATCTACAACTGAAGCTCTAAAGCACCATAAAATCGTTGGGAGACAGTCCGTAAGGCAAAATTCAGATCTTTGATCATCTCCGAAAAACACCTCACCATTGTGGTTTGCACACACGTTGGGTCCTTCTCTCACCTAGTTTCAAAGTTTGCGCTCAAGTAATGAAGACGCATAGAAGTCCCTTAGTCCCTTCCCTCTTCATTTTTCATCTGTATGGCATGAGACACTCCATTAGTAGCAATGCTACCGCTAACATAGCCATCAAAGTCTGGGGAGGTAGTAATATTATTATTATTATTACCGTCAGATAAAAGTCTGCTCAATGGTTACTGACCAATAGAAATGAATGGAAAACCTGCAGTTATAAACATATTCTAAGATAAGTAAAAGCAGAAAGTACAGAGCATAACAGCGTCAATATGAGCTTAGAATCTGTGTGACATTAAAGTGCTGACCGTGATATGTCCTTAGAGTTAGAAAAGTATAACTAGTACTCTTCCCTGCCTGTGACAGATGGAGGTTTTTCAGAAATGACATATCTAAAATTCGCACACGCAGGACAAGTAGCTAATAGATGATACATATTCGCTCATTCGCCAAGATTACTCTAACGTAAATCTAAATCCAGTAAAACGAATCGACCTCTAAATGAACTCAGTAGTCTCAGCAATCATGCAAATACTCAATTAGAACCAATCTGTTCTTAACAGAGAAGGCTGAATTCACTAAAAAAAATTTCCAATTGTTAAAAGGCAAATGCGTTTTAGGGATATTTCCATTCAAACTAATAATTTTTTAATTGTCAAGATATTTAAAAAGAATAAATCAACGTATTTCTCCTTTCAGAGTCAATGTATGAAACACCTTTGCCCGTGGAACGTAGCGGAGTAAGATACGGTATAGAATTTGGAGGAATAGTTTACCCCACAGGAACATATAATTATCAAAAAGGTAAGCTAGGTATTGGCATACAATCAGAATAAGAAGAAATAGCTTGCTGATTGAGGAGTGATTCGAAGAATATTTTTGCATGTTCAAATCTTCAGCATGTTGAAAATTTCTAAACTGATGGAAGAATGTTCTAATTCTAAAATAGAATTTCAAATTAAATGAATCAATCTTTATTATCTTATACATATTAAGTGATTACAACTTCCTTACATGATTAGATCCTGCAACACTTCATCTTGTACCATATTGGCAAGCAGGACCAGTCGAAATTGATTTTAAAGACAGGCTTAGTCGTAATGGAAAACGTATTGCATTACCCATAGGACAAGATTGGTATCTAACGGATAATAAGGGCAAACTTGGTAAGTTGGAAACTAAAGCAGAATCAAAAGATAACATGTAGAGTGGACAACACTTTCACCAATCGTCTTTGAAGCGAGTATTTGTCGAAAAATCAAAATCTGCTAGTAGTGGTTTAGTTTTCATGAAACTAAGTGGAGCTATGCTCCTATTCCGAAAACACTCAGGGTCTTAAGGATTTTCGATAAAATTTACAATCCTTTCATTATGATGGATTATCGACATTATCGTGGAGGCATAAAAAATATTCGTAGGACTCTACACAGTGAGTTTTTTTATGAATCTGAGTCTTTTAGTTAGGTTACGTCTTCCTTGAATTATTAGTTATTTGGAATTTACCATATGTATTCCTTCCCTCTTTTTCTTATACTTCCGGATCACTAAGAGGTGCCTTTTTTATTTAGGTTGTTGCGAAGTTGTCCTATTATCGTAGTTGGTTTGAATATGGTTTGGATGTTGTAATTATTAGGAATTAAACTTTTTTGTTCTGCGATACCTCAGACATTAGGTAGGATTTTGGTCGTTTCTCACTCTCTTTACTGATTGGCTAATCTTGACTCGTTTTTCCTAGTGAATTTTCTAATTGCTGTCTTAATTCATTCGTTTGTGTAATTGATTTGTAGATTTAATTAGATTTTTACACCATGTATACCCTTTTTGAGTTTCTGCATATCGATATGTCCCCGTCCTACAGCAGATCATCATGTGATATAAAGACAGCTCTGAAAACAAGGGGGGTGATTACCCACTGCTTCAGGCTGGTGACATACTGTGCGTTTTCGCCGATCCATGCCGTACGGTTCCTGCCGCAGGATGCTGCGGTGAAACGGGATGACCGGATTGACAAATCGGTTTATTTAATGAACCTTCTGTCTGAAGCGCGTAAATAATTTTTCATCTTGATCACGTCACGATGCGACGTTCCGCCTTCGAAGTGTCCACAAACTATCATTTACACGTTCGTTTTCATCGGACAGTGTGTCTAGGTAAGCCCTATCCCATTTTGCCGAATCCCGAAAAACCGGTCCAGCCAAAACGCATAGTGTGTCACCAGCCAAATGGTGGTAGGAAGAGGCATGCATACAAGATATATCGTTTTAATCAGTTCATGAAATCAAAAAATTATGTATAATTCATTCAGCTCATGTTTGCAGATGATAAAAGTGTCGTCAACGTAACAGCACCAGAATTCCGGTTTAAGCTAGCATAAGTTGAAGATTCTACTTCCAGATGTTTTATAAAAACATGTGCTAATGAAGGTGAAATAAAAGATCCCATTTCGTTACTCCTGAGGTTTGTTCATAGAATTGATTATGAGAAAGAAGTAGGTATTGCTGAGACAGTATTCTATTAAAGTTTAGAGATCGGAGGGAAAAATTGCAAAAGATTTTATGCTATCGATTGTATGAGGGATTGGTACTTTTAAGAACATAGACTTCCTCGGAACTTATAAGGAAGTCTTAGTGGAATTTTTTTCTTGTAGATTTCCGGGTGCCCATGAAGCCTTAGGGAGATAGGATTAGTAGGTATAAATTTAGATGTTGATTCATTGTCAAGTTTGGAGTCCTTCAGAACGGTTTTATTTTGCTGACTATTGTTTTAGTGTGAACGCTTCATTTTTTTTTGTTTGCACCGTCAGTAAGAAGGTCTCCGATTTTGTTGGCATTATCTTTTGCATTCATCATTACTGTCGTGTTACCTTTATCTGAGGATAATACTGTGATGTCTTTATTCTGATCCGATTCTCTGATTGTTTTTTTCATCTGTCAATTAGGTCTAAAGATTGAAGTTGGAGTTTGCGTAGGATGTTGGCGGCCTTTCGTCGAATGTAATTCGGTTTTTTGGGTGAAAGGGTCTATATTGTGATTTTAAGTTACGGATATTTTGTTCTTTTGAAATTCTCGAAGTATCTACTGCAAACTTATTTCCTTAAGACAGCGTGGGAGTTATTCAATTGCTGAGAAGCTGGTTCGAGATGTTTTCAACTGTATCAGTTGGTGATGTGTGCTCCGCTCAGAGTTATTTGTCAAATTTTGTTCATGTTCTTCTGCAGAAAGATCTTCAATCCATTGAGATTGGTAAAATGATTGGCGGTCCGATGTGGACGGAATGCCGAATCTAAAAGTACTTCATAGAAGAAGGTAAAGGTGTAGTAGTTTTCTGGAAAAAGTGCGCGAGAGAAAGGGAGTATCCTAAGTTGTTTCTTTTAAGAGAAGCAAACTATATTTTTGGGAAATGGCTGTGGATTTTTTTCTTCTCAAATGACTTTTGAATTGTAGAAATGTATGGCAGATTTTGTTCTCCTTGCATCATTTCTATAAGGCTAATGACGATAGTGGCTCACCTTGATCAATCCTGAGCTTACAGAAAGTATTAGTTTTAGTAAGAAAACTCTCCTTGTGGAGTTTTTCGATGATATTTTCGATGCTTCCACGATGACGCATTTTACTGAAAAAAGACGTTTCGGATTTTGATCGTAAACAAAACTGCAAATTTTTCTGATGTTTCGCGAACGTTAAAAAAAGCATCTTCAGGGCCAACCTGTATCTCAGGTTTCAGTATATATGGTTCCTATATATGCTTCTTATTATGCCTATGATTGTTCGAAGGCTTAAACATCTTCCCAGATCTCATGACATCAAAAAAGTCTGATCTAGTTATCTCCTCAATATACTACTCTTTCAATAACTTATTCTCAAAAGATACAATAGAGCAATGGAACGTTCAATCTCACGTGTAATAGTTAAACTTTATGTCGAACATCAAGAAATCAAATCTTTAACCACTCCACTAATAAACCAGAACTCCGGATAAAACAAGTACTGTCGGTCTAAGGTGTCTGGTGAACGGACATGTTTGTCCTTTATCAGACAGAAAACAGACTGACGGACAAAAACCCCTGGGTAAACATTTTTTCTTTCTGACAAAGAGGAATTTCGAATCTAGAGTTTGTATGAAAACCGACATTGTATTAATACTGTATTATAATGTGTTCCATACGGACGATAGACCCTTAAATTAATTGATTGTTCTTGATTCTGAGATTGAAAAAGATTCTGAACTAGAACGAATACTAAGTGCAAGGACTAGAATGAGCTTAGCACAAAGGGCAAAATACAAAAACAGCTGCCTAGACGCGCTTAAGCTCGCATGTAGCTTGATTGATGAATCATATCTATTTACTGAGCTAGTTGAGAAATACTAATAAATTCACAATTTTTATCATTACAGTTACGGGAGAAGGAGGTCATCCGGTAAAAATTTTACCTCATAATGGCGAGAAACTGGAACGCGAAACAGTCTATTTTGCAATCTATGAAGGGAGCGCGTTCCACGAGTATGAACTGAGTAAACGAGAGAAACACTCGATTGGGTAAAGAGAGTGGGAGATAAAATGAGCGGAATTTTTTTCGCACACAATTTGCAGCGCTCCTTTGTTTCCATTCAAGCATAAATTTTTCGTGTATATATTCCACTAGTAATCCCGAGTTCATTAAAGGAGTTTTACAGTGTGTTTGTGGGATTTCAGGACACTTACAAAAAAAGTTTTGAAAGTTCTTGCACAGGAAAAATGAATGGAAAAAAATGTTCTATTTGGTAACTGAAACATTTGTTAGGAACAGGACAATACAATTTCTTTTTCAAATTACAGGAAATTTACGTTGATATTCATCTTCCTCATGCGATTGAAGGAGTTGAAGTTAGTCGTAGCAGTAAATTTTCAGAATGGGATTTTCAAAAAGTTTGGAAAATTTAAACCGTCAAGTCAGAGGAACCGGTCCAATAGACTCCCTTGTATTTTAGGGGCTCCATCGAAGAACTAAGTTTTGTGGTATGTGTGTGTGTGGAGGAAATCTTTATTCAAAAACTAGCTGCACCTTGTGGCGAAAGCTTTGCCGCCGCGGGGTGAGGCGACCTGTGTCGGCGGCTTCACTGCCGCGCGGTAGATCAAAAATTGGTCGTGCCAGCTTAGGGACCTTTGTGGTCTCATGCACAACAACTTTGCTACACATCATCACATGATCAAATGCTTAGTTTACGATAATATAAAGGACATACAGACAAACATTCACTTTTATATATATAGAGAATGGAAAAACCAGAACATTTTTTTTTTGTGTGAAAGAATGAAATGTGGAATGAAGTTAAATGCAAGCGAGGGAACTCTCTTCAAAATAGTAAAAACTAATGTCGTCACCTTGAAGGTGCTTATAGCTGGATTATAAATACCCATCTTTGGTGATATGCAGAGGATGGGCCTGTAAACGATGACTGTAGGTAAAATCCTTATTAAATCTAGAGAAATGATTGACGTCTGGTTCATGCTGTTGGGGGAAAGAAGTTCAACAAAGGTCAGAAAAGATGTACGAGGTACATCGTCGGTCGAATTGACCGTACCAAAAATATTTACAACACCAGTCGATCATAGCTGCTATTTTTTTAGCTTCATTTTTACCATTCTTACTCCCCTGCTTCCTTCTAGATCTTTGATGTTTACGATGTTCATTAATGATGCTGTAGATTTGGATTTGATTGATACTTCTATTAAGGAGTGGGATTTTTACACCAAAGTTTCAGGCACCTGTTCGCGACTATGTGTATGTAATTCTTCTGTTTTGAATGATATCAAGGAAAAAATTTGCGAGATATAATGCACGTGCGGAACCCAAATGTTTTTTGTGTACTAGAACCAAGAGAGGAAGGATTCGGATATTGAAGTTCGAGTGTAGGGGCAAATGAACAACTGAGTGATTAGTTTAATATTTTTCGAGGCATTGCTCAAGGATGCGTTAGGTCCTTGTAGATGTTTGATATATGCATGGACGAATCTATTAGTAAAGTTCTCTTTGGCGGAGTAAGTGCTTATACCGGTACAGTGGAAGTGCGAGGACTTTAGTTTAAAGACGAATAGATCATTACAGCCAAATAAAGTAGTAGCTTGCCGAGGATGTTCTGCAGACTAAATACCAGATTGCAGGATATATTTCTTGAGAATAACGATAATATGACATGAGTGATTGAATTTGGTATGGGTGGGAAAAATACAGTATAGGCAAAAAGATTATCAAAGTCATTAGGATATTAGGTATGTAACAGAAAAGGTCAACTTTGTGATCATTGATTCCCTATGCATAAATTTAGACGTATTAGAGGAGGTTGCTTACGAAGGAGGAAAAGGAGTTTGAAATGAAAGGTTTCGAACAATAATAAACCAGCTTAAGAAATTTTTCTGAAAGAATCATTAAAATGGCTTTGTTGAATTTCCTCAACTTGGCCAACGAAAACGTAGCTATGAACAGAACCACCGAGTGCACCACAATAATTCGACGATCAAGGGGGTTTTCCTACTAGAACACAGGAGGAGTAGGGTTTTTGTAGGTTTCAGGGAATTATTTATACAGGAATGTTCATTATTATTATTTATCAGCATTTGGAACTCGAAAGTTCATTGCCTCATCTACCCGAGACCGCCACGCGTCCCTAT
>WSXT02048249.1:0-13066 GCA_011762715.2 Neuroterus valhalla
AAACAGACTCAGGACATACACTCATATTTGACAGAAATTAGAAAATTGTTTACAAAATTATACCCAAGGAAAAACCGTGAATGGGAATTGCGCAGAGCCTATGAAAAACTTAGGATAGAATATAAAATGTACATCAAACGAAACGATTTCGACAGCTTCGAAGAATCAGAAGATTTGGGAAGAGAATGTGAAACTGAGCTAGCCAAGTCGAAAATTCGAGAACAAGTTTTAAATATTACATAACCGAAAACCGTAGACAAAAATAAAAATAATTTAGAAAACAACAAAGATAACTTTAGGGAAAATTCTGATTATAGAGGAAATACTAAAGGAAACAAACAGAACCAAAATTACCAGGGCCGAAAGAATTTTCAAAATCGATATACATTCCCTCCATTCGGACTCCCATTTCAACCCTTCCCAAACGAATACCAAAAGAGTTTCAGACCTAGACTCTCTAACAATAAACAAAGATACCCCTTCAACCCTTATAATCAAACGTTACAACTTTATAATCAGATGGCACTAGGTTCTAATCAGGAACAAAACCAACCGATGATAGAATTCCCAATAGAAAACCCGAAAAATCAAACGGATACAAAACGAACAGAACTCTCGAAAACCAGATTAGGGGAATAAAAGTCAAAATTCGGGAAATTCGAGTTTAAATCAGCAAAACAATCCTAATGCGAAATCAAATAAGAAGCAGGATCCGAATTCCCAAAATCCAAATTCGAAAGACCCAAAAAAAAATTCGAATTGTTACCACTGCGGATTAGTGGGTCATTTTAAGAGAGAATGCCCATATTATACTAATAACCAGGGGAACTGAAAGGGCGGGTACTAGGACATAAAATGGGACAACCTACTACCGGAACGCCTGAAAAATTAAATTCGGATAAAGATGAAATTTTCGACACACGATTTCATCTAATGACGAAATTCGAAAATAAGCTTTTTCGGATTTTGGTCGATACAGGCGCCACACATTCATATGTGGACAACCAGTTACTTGAAGCAATTCGAAATTCCAAAATATTCATTTTTAAACCCGACGTTAACGAATTGATGGCCGCAAACGGAGAAACCGTCGAGATAATTGGACTAGTAGTAATTCCAATTATTATCGGCAAAAAGGTAAAACATTTAAGGTTCAGGTTAGTCCCAAAATTAAAATCCGTAGGTATTTTAGGAACAGAAGTGATAAAATCCTTGCGGATGACTTTAGACTACGACCCAGAGACTTTGTGGCTACCAGGTAATCCCCCACCCGCTATCCTATTGAAGCATACCCGAAAGCGTTACCACACCCAATACCGGATATTAAAGTTAAAGCAAATAAAGATTTCAGAACTGTAAATACTAAGGATAAGTTAGAAATTAGGAATAAGATTGACATAACCGAAAATAGTAAGAATAAGTTAGAAATTGAGACTAAGAAAAACGAAATGGTATGAAAACAAAATTCGGAGGTAGCGTGAATTTGAAGAGTACAAGGGACTCCAACAAGAACATTCCAAAATTAGAAGATAGTGAAATTTCCCTCAGAAACACAAATCCTATTCAATCCCAAAAACCAAAAAGAGCCCAAAACCAAGGAGCGAACCCTTCAGAATATATTCCTTACCTAATGAGCATCCCTGTATCAAACAAATTCCAACCCCTAGAAAACATCCCCACCCAAGACACAAGCGACGAGACGAGCACGGCAGACTCACTTAAAATAGGAAAACCTAAAAGTAGGAGAAAAGTGAAGGAAAATAATTCTGGAAAAACTTTTTATTATAGCAAATACAACGATGTACCCGAAAAGGTCAATAGTAACCCTTGGGAAAAGGAAAGGGTCACTAATTCGATGAAAAATGAGGAATCTCAAAAAGAAACTAAAATAGCCGACATTGGAAACAAAAATCAATGGACCGATTTTAAGAATAGAGCAATCAAATCCAATAATATCTCTGACAATTTGGGGACAATGAGCGAACCTAATAATAGTTCAACATAGATTTGCGAAGGTATTGTTGAACTTAACGGAAGCCAACAATTCCAACTAGAAAAATTATTAAAAAATAAGATAAAACTGCATCAGGGTAAAGAACATGGGGCAACTCACTTAACAAAACACAAAATTGACGTCCGGCCCACGATCCCATTAAACAGCGCTATTATCACGTGAGCCCGAAAATAAAGGAAATAATTTATAATACCGTAGATACACTATTGGAACAAGACATAATCGAACCATCTTATTCCAATTGGTCAAACCCAATAGTTATGATCGAAAAACCAGGTAAAGACTATAAATTTTGTTTAGATTTCAGGAAGGTAAACAATATCACAAAAAAAAGACCTTTACCCGATCCCACTAATGACAGAAATCCTCGACACTTCAAAATCAACCAAAATTCATTTTTAAAATTGATTTAAAACAAGCATATTTACAAATTCCATTAGAAAACAGTTCAAAACTTATCACAGCGTTCACAGTCCCTGGAAAGGGGATGTATCAATTCAAATGGATGCCATTTGGTTTTATCAATGCTCCTGCAACCTTCCAGCGACTGATGGACAAAATTATTACTCCAGACTTGAGACCAAACGTTTTTTGTTTTTTAGACGACATAGTTATTGTTACTCAAAATTTCCAAGATCACTTGAAATACCTTAACATTATACTGGACAAAATAACGATCCAAACTTAACGATCAGCCCAGATAAATGCAAGTTCGGCTGTTCAGAAATTAAATATCTTGGTTTTAAAGTAAATGAAAAAGGGCTCCAAATAAACAATGACAAAATACAACCAATCCTCGATTTCCCTAAACCAAAAAACATCAAACAGTTACAAAGACTAATAGGGATGGCAAGTTGGTATAGAAAATTCATCCAACACTTTGCTGAAATAATGGAACCATTTATAGAATGTTAAAAAAGGATTAAACCTGGGACTGGGGTTCGGAACAAGACGAGGCCTTTCAAAAAATAGAAGACCTCCTCACATCAGCTCCGATTTTGACATGCCCAGACTTTACGAAACCTTTCCACCTAGAAACGGACGCGAGTAATACGGGTTTGGGAGCCGTACTCACTCAAACCATAGACGGGATAAATTATGTTATTGCTTACGCAAGCAGAGGCTTGAATGGTGCCGAATCTCGGAACTCGCCTCAGAAAAAGAGTGCCTAGCCGTAGTTTGGGCCATACGTAAATTTAGACCGTACTTAGACGATTATAGTTTCAAGTCATAACGGACTACTTAGCGTGAAAGTGGCTCCATAACCTCAAAACCCCTACTGGACTATTAGCCAGATGGGCTTCAGAACTCCTCGAATATGACTGCGAAGTCATATATGGAAAGGGAAGTTCAAACCACGTTCCTGACGCTCTATCGAGATCAGGACAACCAGTAAACAATGCAGCGTTCGCGTTAGCTAGTATGACAGAGAAACCGACAGCGGACGTAAATGATGAGACGGATGGCGAATTAGAGATTCGAAACTCTATTTTTACAGGACAGACCCACTAAAATCCACTCTTTTACCAGACTCTAACCCATGGAAACTCGTCGTACCTAAAAAATTACGAATTCAAGTTCTCAGAGAAAATCATGACAACATACAAGCAGGACATCTAGGTTCCGAAAAAATGCACGCGAGAATTTTCGGAGTACTACTTCTGGCCAGGGATGTATTCCGAGATAATCAATTACGTAAAAAACTGTCAAGTCTGTCAAAAAACCAAACCGAGTAACCAACCAAAAATAGGGCTAATGGGAAAGAGAATCGTCGAAGAACCTTGGACCATGATTGCTGCAGATATCATGGGACCATAACCGATTTCAAAAAAGAGAAAAAATCAATACATCTCAGTTTTCGTAGATCTTTTTACAAAGTGGGTGGAAATAATCTTAATTAAAAAAGCGAACGGGATTACAATAGAGTCAAAATTTCATAAACGTGTCATTTCGCGTTGAGGGAGACCGCGGATTCTTCATAGCGACAATGACACGGAATTCGTCAATAAGACTATAAGAGAAGTAACCGAAAAATTCGGTATTAGACACACGAAAACACCTTAATATTACCCACACGCAAACCTGACAGAGCGATATAATGAGACAATTGAACAGATCATTAAAACCTACTTAGAAAACGATCACTCTACCTAGGACGAACACATAGACGGTTTACAGTTCGCTATAAACACAAGTAAGAATTCGTCGACCCAATTCACCCCAGCGTTTTTGAACCTAGGCCGCGAATTGGAGCCATTTCAATCCTTCAGAAGAAACTTGGAAAACGATAGCAAGATTGAATTCCAAAATGTAGATGAACGGACGGACAGACTTAGAAATTTACAGATCATAAAAGAAGAGGTTCAGAAAAACTTAGATCTGTCAAACGATAAGCAGTCAAGTAGATATAATTTAAGAAGAAGACCAATAGAATATAAGGTAGGTGATAGGGTATTAAAAGTAGTTACAAAATTATCGAATAGGGCTGATACAAAGTCAGGAAAGTTATATGACCATTTCGAAGGGCCGTTTATTATTAAGAGAAAAGTTTCCCATACAATCTACAAATTGAAAAACCTTAAAGGAAAAAGTATTGGGGAATGAAATATCAATGACTTAAAGTAGGAAAGTGTAGATTTAATTAATGGCAAGGTAAACGGATCATATCAGACAAAATAAAAACTAACTCAAAATCGAAAAACTCCAAAAAACGACATTAGACAGTTAAAATCTTACTTTTTAGAGAATTGAAAGCAAAACAAAGTGTCAGCTTTGCCAGAACGAGATGAAGAGGAGAAGGGCCTACTAGCATCCGATGATATGCCCGGCGATAGACTGGCTCCTCCGAAGGGCAGCGGGAACGCCGGAGACGGAACTAGAATACCACCCCCACCGCCATGTCCGAAGAATTATGTCAAACAAAATCAGAACCAGGGGACAAACACAACCAGAAACAGCCAAGGACATAGACGAGGAGGATAAGGCAAGGGAGGAGAGCAGGATCACTCTGGAGTAGAGGGATCTGCGTATGAGGAGATTGAGGGAGGATGAGGCGTGGCGCAAGAGGCTACAGAGAATTGACGCAAAAAAAATTGAACTAGTGGACACCGAGCCAATCAACAATGAGGGGAGAGCCACGGTGGACCCCACCTCAAGGCTATTATCACTAACAATTATCACAATTATGCTGTCATTATTCACTTTGTACAATAAGCAGAACACCTCACATCCTGAAAAACAATAGGTCACACCTCAACGCTATTAAAGTACCACATACACCTGTAATCACTAACGACTACCAAAATTTAAATAAAAAATATCACTTTTCACTTTTCAAACACCCGCATGACTCCACCACTCAAATTCCCACCCTTTTCATTCACAAACTCCAAATACAGGATTAGATAACCATTTCAGCGAGCAGAATTTACTCAAGGGACGGCCGACTCCGGAAGCAACCATTTTAGGGACAGCTGACTTCACGGACAGGCTGTTTTTCATTTCCTTTTAATTTGGTTCAGGTAAAAGATAACCATCACGGATAAAGAGTGTTTCCAGGTATAAACCTCAACCCTCGCGGGGGAGGGAGGAGTGTAACAGAAATGTTACATAAAGAGAGTAATTCGGTACGGCCTGCATAAGAGGGTTGCTGGGTCGTGCCCGAGGCGAGGCGGAACCATCCGAGGAGCCCCGAGTCCTTTTCCGTCGGACCGTCGCTCGCCGCCTTAGTCTTGGCTCGTTCGCCTGTGCGTACATAGTTGTGAGTTCTTGGTGCTACGCCATTTCCCTGCCCATTTGGATTATTGCTACAAGCCGTCCGTTCCGGGACGCCTCACTACGTCGCTCCCCGAAGGAGCTTACCCTTGGCCCTACCCGTCATCGCTAGTCACCTTTACCACTACGAATCACGTTTACGACGCCTACTTTATAAGTGCCAATAAATTGGTTTTCAGTAAAATACCCGTTCTCGATAATTGTTTCGCCCCGATCTCAGCGTCCTCTTCCTGTTTTCCACCCTCGGTAGGAACTCCCGCCATAAGCGATGTATTGGGAAGAAAGGGAGAAAGGAAGAAAAACAAGAATGTGAATGGGAAGAAGTAACATGGCAAAATGTATGGGAAGGACGTATGGGAGGAATGGAATATAATTTAATCTGGCAAGGGAACGTGATAAGGATTCTGTGGGAAGAAGAACAGTGCGAGGAATGACAGGGGGGGGGGAGTGGATCCAGGAATTTGAGGAAGCTAGAAGAGCGAATGAGATATAATGAAAGGATGATTTTGTCAAGGAAAAGATTGAGGTGGAAGAGAAAAGAAGGGAAAGGAAACGGAAGTTACGAAAAATTGAGGTAGATATAATTGTAGCGTGGAAATAAGTAGAATTGAGTAGAATAAGATGAGGCTGCGCTCATTCCATGTATATATTAGAAAATGAAATAGGCTAAGAGAGAAAAAAGAACATTTTTGAAAATTTTTGTACGTGAAGAAACGAAAGTTATGTAAACTCTTGGGGGATACATTATGAATAAAGAAAAAGTGCAGGAAATATTTTTTCAAAAACCACCCGTACGACATAAAAACCACCGTTGAAATAAAATATGTTCTTCAACTCGATATCAGCATATCAGTATTTTGGACTATTTTTGGACTGCTTTTAGGTCCTGATGCCGATGTTCAGGCTCTTTTTTTAATAAAAAAAAAAAAACAAATTCTTGTGGAGTTGCTGGCTCACAGCACCTCTGCTCAAGCAAAGTTTATAAATTTGGAAGATAAAACCCACAAGAATTTTGGGTTTTTCTTTGTCTCTCCGGGAGTGAAAAAAATCATTTTTCAAAACCTGACCTAACGCCAATTTTTGAACTCTCTTATTTTTCCCAAAAAACCGACATTATTTTGGAAGTCCTGGCTGCTAGAATCACCACTGGAGAAAAATATAACGAATTTTTAATAAAAGCCGATAGAATTTCGGGTTACTTTTGGACTGTTTCAGGCACTGATGCCGTTCTTCGAAGTCTTTCATTTTTCGAAAAAAATTCACAAAAGCCAATTTGACATATTTGGAAAATGAAACTGTCAAGAACTTGGGGCTCTTTTTGGGCTCTTTGAAAGTGCAGAAAATAAGGCAAGTTTGCAAAAAAAGTTGCTTTCATTTCGGGTCAGACCATGGGTTTCTCACGCATTTTTTACGCTGAATTCGAATCTATTCCTAGTTTCGCCCTATCGCGTCAGGATTTCTATCAAAACTCAAAAATATGTCGTACAAAACGATTATTTTGAAATAAATTCGACGAAAAAAGGACGATAATTCATACTCACAAAATATGAGTATACAATACCAAACAATGCATTCAGCAAGGTGAATGACCTACCTTTCAACCATTCAAGCCGACCTCAATACCTGTCCTAACCCTCTAACCCCCTAACAGCACTACTAATAAACCTCAAGCCACGTAACCCACGGAACAGAAGAGAATGTGTTTTTTATGTTCAATTATCGCATTTCAATCGCTTTCATTTAGAAATTATTATACTTGAATTCCTTGAATTTGAAATAAACAGATTTGAGAAATCTTCATCAACATTTCTTCAATTTTTAACGCTTTGAATGCCGAATGATGAATTTTTTTAGGTTTTTGGTAAGGCTATCCACGACGAGTCTCGCTTAATGTGTCAGGAATGGTTTCCGGGGATTGCTGATTATTTCTGTATTACTAGGGTAGGGTTGGTTTTTTGGAGTTCTCGAACTTTTTCGTTGGATTAGGAACATCTCGTAGCGTTTTCTGGAGCTGACTACTGTGACCACTCGCATTTTATGGTTGAAATTCTAATATTCCAATTAACAGTAGATTTCATTGTAAGGAGTTTTTTTCAGAGAACAAATTTTGTGCGTTTTGGTTTATCAGTATAGTGGAAATAACTTGGAACTTGTAGTGAGCCTAGAAATAGACCAAAATGCTTATAGGGTAATCCTTCTGTGATAGGGGTGTTCTTCCGAAAATTAGTTTTTGTACTCACGAAGAGCCAAAACAAGCCCGAAATTCTAGTAGATTTCATTTTTCGAATTGGGAAAATTTTCTCTAGTAAAGGCGCAAGCCTCACACGAATGTCGGTAAATATCGGCTACTTACACAAGAATTTCGGTTTTTTCGAGGTAAATAAGGGAGCCGGAAAATCGGCATCGGTGCCAAAAAATAGCTCGATAATAGCCCGAAATTCAGGCATAAACAAAATTTATTTAAATCCCATTGTGGGAGTGCTAGTAGAATAAACCTATCTACATGATTAGAAGCACTTCCTCGGATAATATTTGCACATTCTCATCTTGACGAGAAGGTATGATTGTAATGTCAAAACTGATCATAGCGGATTTCTTCGAAACTCAACGTTTCAAGTCCACCTTCATCCGAGAAAAACAGGTTTCATCCTGGGACACCGTGTTGTTGCATTACAAAAATAAAAGGGTATCTCGATTTTTTTCCACTTGGTTCGATCAAGTACCGGAGTACTTGATCGTAGAGCGTTCATAGGTGCCTAAGGGTGTAAAACCCTCTTAGAACTAAAAAGAAACCAAGAAGGAAAAACACCCGAAAAGCATGTCGATTCAATTACACTTGGTTCGATCAAGCACCGAAGTACTTATCGAAAATCACTTATTCATTGATAAAAAACGTCTTGCACATTCCGCAACAATAACAATCACTTTTTTGCCCCACAAATACAAAAAAAGGCCAAAAAGTAATCAAAAGTGGTGACACCAAGATTTTATTACAAACAAATATTATATATATATTTTTTTTTCATGGAAAATAGATATCATATTTCCAGATGATTAGGATTACTTTCTTACCACAAAATACTGAGAAGACATTGAGAAGCGGTTATAACAAGATTTTTTTATAAACAATCATTCAAAAACTATTGAGAATCATTTATTTATTGGAAAAAACCATATTACACAATCGACATCAATAAAAACCACTTTTTTGCCACAAAAGTACCAAAAAATTGCCAAAAATGGATCAAAAGTGGAAACAGCAAGATTCTGTTATGAACAATAATTTGTTTATTAGCGGCAAAAGACGTATTATGCTTCTGAAGTGCATTTTCCAAGGTCATATCTCGCGACCCATTAGGGCTGGGCCATTTTTTTTTTCTTAACTTACGCTATATTTACTCTACTTTTATTTATGCTCTACAAATTTTGTTTTGAGGCTCGAAGGAAACGAGATATTCCTCAAAAACCGGTTTTGGCCAAAAATGCCCAAAAAAATGGAATTTTCAAAGCCTCACTATTCTCAAACTAATAGGGCTCAAAGACTTTTTTTTAGATGTACGCAGAGTTTTGTTTACTTCATTACTTTTTATCATCATAAACGTGATATAAACCTGGAACGATTTATTTTTAAAAAATTCACCCTTATTTTTTTGCCTCCAAAAATAGGCAAAAACAGTAAAGTGGTGTTTGAACCTTCACGATTTTTCGCTGAAAATCCAAAAAAGTCAGCACTTTTGAATATACCACAACTTGGAACCTATTGATGATAGCGGATTATTTTCTGAACAAAATTTGCTCATGATTAGGTTCTTTTTCTCTCATCTGTTAGACATTTTGCTCTACAATTCAATGGAAATTTCCCGTCTACGCAAACGCAAACTTTGGGGATGTTTTCAACCAAAAAAACGGGTTCCCCCTCGTATTCGAGGTAACATTTTTAATATGTCAAATATGACCCCTGAATGAAGCGTTCTCACAAAAAAAAATTGGAAGAAAAAATTATCCGGGAGCAATACTCCTAGATGCCTAAACTAGAATGGCTGAAGGATGAGAGTTCTTTTTCAATCCGTTCTTTTTCGACGCGGCACTTGGCGAGTGACCTCATCCGCCTCTTTCAAATCATATAGTCTGCCTCTCTTTTTTCTTTGAGCGATATTTTCAGAGATGTTTAGCTCAAAAATTGAAACACGCAAGCAAAAAAGGAAAAAAATTTCAACCCCATTATTCCACCCCTGACCCAATAAGGTAAAAAACTTACATGCGATCGTCCATTTGAGAATTTTTCCTCTATTTCTCACGGAAAGCAGTACGATGCCAATTGTCTTCTTACGATTGGCTCTATCTATTCAATTCGGAGTCATATTTACGTATAAAAGAAACAAACGAAAATTCTTCAGACTCTCTCTCTCTCCTGACGATTCACTTTTTTGTATCCCACGACAGTGTGATGAAATGATGCCAAAGGTTTTCTCTCTCATAAAAAATTTATTCGATCAAAGAGAAAAAAGGTTCAGATCGCGGGATCGCAATAACTCATCTGAACAAATTCAATATTTTTTATTTTTTCTTCTTGGCCGAATGGTCTCTTTGCAAATTTCCATAACTGTTCTCAATATCTCAATAAATCCTATTAAAACTCTAGAACGTTATGCCGTCGGTGTTCGCGCTCATGTCTTTTGTTGGATACTACTCCTTGTGACTCCATTTCCATGTATTGACGGGCATGTACTCAAACACAGATTTTCATCTGAAAAGACTGATAATGGAAAATACTGAGGAAAAAAATTTTGCAAAGTCTCTCACCTTCTGAACCAGCAGGTTGTCATTACAGCAATGGCAACAGGACTTCCTTTCTTATCAAAGTAAATAATACCGTAGCGTGCGCTATCCTCCTTCCAATTTGCCATTGTGAGACATTCAAAAATCCTTCATGATTATCAGTACAACAAAACTTGAATCGCAAGAATTAGACCATTTTTACTTATATTACGAAACGATAATGAAATAGAAAGAATCCTAAAAGTAGACTGATTTTTGCGATTCAGTATGTTGTGAAGCTAACAACAATGAGGTATCATATGTGTGATGATTCGTTGAAAATTTGTTCGAAATGCAAGGAGTTGCATTTTTGTTAAATCTATATGTCGTAAGCGATGCTCGTAAAGATTTTAACCGGTGTCATATATCCCTCGATAAACAAGTTGTCTTTGGGGTGCTGTCAGCGTTACGGTTATTAATGACCTGCAGAGTAACGCCAGTGACGTCATATTCATGACGTCACAGCGTAACGGTGCCAGAATATTTTCATGAAATAGTTCCCTACCCACGGAATCTCTCTACCCTGGTATAATGAACTTTGTTCCAAAAAACACAAAGACAATAAAAACTCACCTTTCCACTGTCGTGAATGTCTGTCCATCTGGAGACCCAGTAGGCCTGACACCAGGGTTTAAAATTAAGATGAAAAAATCCATGGCCATCAATCGTTTGCTCGAATTTCCGTTGCACGATCTTAAGGTTGGCTCTTTTCAGGAGGAAAACACCGCTCGAGAGAATATCTGTCTTGTCCACGCGACTGTGTATCAGAAGTCCATTGAATCGCTGAAATGTTGCAGTGTTGTACCGTGCTAGAGACAAACTCGTAAGGTAAAGTTGATAGTACTACTCGCGGGTTTGGCCAGGTTGCAATTTCCATTCGCCTTCATCGACCCAGTAGAGTATTCTTGTCATATTTTTACTTGTCATGAATTGTGCTATGGTAGGACGGATGTTGCTATCCACAAACAGTAGACCGTGTGTAGCAGCGGCTGTTGTTGCCAGTTCTGTGGATCGTCTAAAGCGCGATGTTGTGCGATGTTGGTAGCGCAACATTTGCTAAGGCGGTCACCGTCTCCGTCACTTTTATGAGATTCGCGCCAATCAAATAGGACAAATCAATAGGCAGCCGTAGCAGACGCTCGACAAATCCGAGCAGTTGGTGATAAATTGTTGAACAAATAAGCCATCCGCAAATTCCATGAAACCCGTGTTTTGAATTTCCATCATCAAAACGTTATCCATGAAGTCCATCCAATTGTGGAAATCGTTATTCTGATTTATCGCACACGAGTTTTGCAGCCTTCTTGATGTACACTACGCCCCACAGTAGTTCAAGATCCCAAATTCGTGGCCAAAACTCAAAAAGTTAATATTTATGATTTATTGAGTGCTTTCATCGCGTTTTTTGTGTCACTGATTCCAAAAATGATATTCAAAATTCAAAATTCAAAATGGTGGACACTCCTCCAACATTTTCTATTTTTCTCACGAAAATGAGTCCAGAGGGATTTTTTGGGTCACTGATTTAAAAAATGATATTAAAAATTTTAATTTGCGGACCCGAAATGGCGGACATTTTCCAAAATTCTCTATGGTTTCTCACAAAAAGAAGTACAATAGTATGTTGTGTCATCAGACGGAAAACATGTGATTCTCGCGACGAGGCCGATGTTTTCTGTATGAGGCGAAAGTGTAGAGGGAATCTCATCATTTGACATGCGCAAATTTCTGGTTTCAGCGTATTTACGTCCGGCGGCTCACAATAAATTCTCCTCAGAATCGTGGAGTTCTTGCTCAAACTTACCGACTGAAATGCGCGAAAATCGTCCGAATTGAATAAAAGAGTTTTCTGGGTCACTTATTTCAGAAATGATATCTCAAATTCGAAATTCAAAATGTTGTACTAAAAATAACGTACAGTTCAAGCTCGAAAAAACCATTATCAAAGCTTCTCGCATGGGTAGATGAACAGTAAAAGAACGGAGTAAAAAATGTGTTGCCCTATTTCCCCGTTTATAAACTTTTTACGCCAAAAATCCGAAGCTTTCATTCTGAAGCCGCTTTTATTTTAAAATGTTTTCGTTACATTTATTACTGTTACATATATTTATTGTTCATACATCTATAGTTTTTCCATATTATTTATTTATTCAATGTATTTTTCTATAAGAAAATTGAATATTTTAACTGATTAATAATCTGATTTCATGCAATGGCAAATTTCAATTTGGACACCCTACGTATTGTTTCCAGCAAATTTCAAACGTTCCCCAGGGTATATTCGAACGTCACTGTGTGAATTTCTTCCATTTTGAATGAGTATCTTTTCGGCATGGCATGTAGCGCGTGAAGAATCATGGATGGGTGGGCTATAGCGCGGGTGAACCACTGATCTCTATATATAATACACTGGATACACAATTCAGTAGAAAGTCGGATCAAGTCGTGTGACTAATTGAA
>WSXT02048260.1:0-27657 GCA_011762715.2 Neuroterus valhalla
TGGATCGAGCCGAACGCGAAAACTTTTTATTTCACATAAGCGTCGATTTTCTTTAATTTTTTTTGGAGGTTTTCCGAACTGAAAAACTTCTGGCGTTTTCACACTTCTCTTAATTGAGACCCTAAAAATGTAATAGAAAAAGTTTCACGCGTGTACCACATGAAATTTTTCAGATGAATTTTCCGGCACTTTCGATCGCTTCTGGCGAGGGTTTTCCGACCTGCAAAACTTCTGGCGCTATTCCACTGCTCTTATTTGATGTGTAAGCACAACTTCCCAAAATATTTCACTCGTGTACCATATCAGGTTTCTTAGATGAATTTTCCGGGACGTTTGATCGCTTTTGGCGAGAGTTTCCCTACCTGCAATACTTCTGGCGCTATTTCACCGCTCTTATTTGAGGTGCAAGCCTCACTTTCCAAAAGATTAAACTCGTGTATCATATGAGGTTTTTCAACCCATTTTTTTGGCTGGGAAAACCAGCTGGCATTTCCATATCCGACTTGTGCGGAATGCCAGAAATGGCGTTTGGTGATGTAATAACTTTGGGCCCCCGGATCACATGCTCAAACCTCGTGTACCTTATTGATGCTGTTTTATGTAGCTAGCTCTTGGACTAGGATCTTCCATTCCTCATGCTCGAATTTTCGCTCATCATTTCACTTGCACAACATCTTGGTCTAACATGCATCCACCTCAATGTTATTTCCTATACGTATTCTTCAAATCATCTCATCCAAAAGTTCATCGTTCTTTCATCCTCTACCGAGTCTACAATATCGTTCGTATTTTCTAAATAGTAAAGAATACCGTTACCTAGGAACATTAACCCATGTTCTCCCTTCTGGAACTATTCTTTATGGTCTGACAACAATATACTAAAAAAAAGCGGACCAAGCACTCAACCTTGCCTCTGCGCTTTTTTTCTTCAGTATTCTTCTCCTTTTCTCATCGACCATCCTGACTCTGAACCTAGCTCCCACATAAATTCCTATATTTCTCCCAGACATCCCTTTACATACCCTCCTCTCTTTTGTGGTTTGCCACAGCACCCATCTGTTAACTTAGTCAAACGCTGCTTTGAGAGATTTGAATATGGCCACTTTTTTTTTGCCTTCTGCTCCGTAGCTTCAGAGCTTGTCTCATTTTATAGAATCATACTTTTATCGTCTACTTGTATGTCTCATTCTTTTTGTGAACTTTGGTAAATATTGTTCAACCTACTGACCTGAGTTTGATTTCTCTATGCTTTCCCACTTTTTCCTCCTCTTCCTTTTTGATCAGCATTATCACTAGTTCCGTCTTCTATTCTTCGGGATATCATGTACATCTCTTACCTTTGAGCCACTGTGTCCACAAAACAATGCAGAGACACACGGTTTTCCTTATTTAGATTGTTGAGTGCTTCACAGCACTCCCACACTAATAATCGTTGTACTTTTTAGGGCCATAACAGCTGCCATGCTCACCGAGTGAACGCGGATGTTTCTTTTATTGCCGTACTCCTGAGCCTTGTAGGCGCACTGCAGACACCAGCTCCTGCCTTGTCTTTGTTTTTGTAGTAATCTCTAAACCAGTTGTCTCCATCACTCGAACAGGTGTGTCGTCGTTAGCCTATTCCTATATTGTGGCTAGGCTAACACAATACTTTTTGCCGAAGAGATAGCGGATAGGCCTTCATTCTTCGACATACTCAGAGTCGTCCTACTCGCAATGTGGGTTAGAATCCGCAACTGCATCGGGATCTCTCCTTTGTTGACCCTGTTGAATCTCTAGGCTGCCCATGCAGCCACAGCCTTGATGGTGGCACAAAGAGGCTCTAAATTGGTGTCCCTAATGCCTCAGAGATTCAGTCCCCTGATTCGTCCCAGTTGAGACCTTACAGTAGAGAGCTCAAGACTTCTCCACCAGACACCTGCCGCAAAGGATAGTCTTGGGAGCAAGATCGGGTTGCAGATCCATATGAGTGTCTTCGGTTTTAAGTCCCAGATTTTCCTGATGGCTTCCCTACAGAGCCCAGAGATCGCTGTGAGCTTCTTGCACTTCTACGCCACGTGCTCATTTTACAGCAGCTATTTATCTAAGATGTACTCGTGGTTCCCCACTTGTACCGTCTGATGAATACGAACTTTTCCATATTGCTAGAGTTGACCGAAAGTCCGGTCTTTTTGTACCAGGTATCCACTGTTGCCTGGGCCTAATGCATCAACCCAAAGAGCGCGTCTAGATGTTCGGAACGCACTATGACGAGGATGCCCTCTACATGGCCTATGCCGAAGAAGCTCTGACTTGTGAGTAGATGAAGATCATCCACTAGCAAACTCCACGAAAGAAGTGACAGAACACCTCCCTGTGGACCACTCGAGTCAACAGTTCCACTTTAGGAGGCGTCATCCTAGGTCGCTCTTCTTATCCTGTTGACCAACATGTGGCAAGTCCTATTCACGACGATCGAACGAAAATTCTTGGGTGGGGTTCTTATCCTGTGATAACCTATCTTGTCTGTTTTCGGAATGAAGACTACTCCTGTGCCTCTTCATACTAGCAAGTCTCGCGAGCGGCTTTATGGTGATTTCACAAGTCATCTGTGAGAAGCCCGGATATATGTCATCTGAACCAGGAGACTTGTGAAAGTAGAAAAACTTGAGAGGCCCACATGACCTTGGAGGGGTTTACAACCTCGTTGGCAAGCCACCTATTTGGCCTAGGTTGGGCCCTAAAAGGCACTGGTTACCTCATAGGTGTTGCTTCCTTTTATTCAGATCTCGTAAAGCCCGGGAAATGTACCTTTATCAGATGAGAAGAACACCCGAATTACAAAAAAGCAGCTTGTCCAGTCTAGCCGCGTCTGTTCCTTTCTCGATGTCAGTGCGTAAATTGGTTCAGCTCTAGAATGTCTAGGTCTCTGATTGATCTGGAAACCTCTGAAAGTAAACTCTTCAGTTGAGCGCGAAACCAATTCCAATCCTTTTTTCTTAGATTCCTGGATTCGAGAGAGTCGGTTCGTCTGAGCCTCTTCATCTCTGTATTTCGTCTCTGAAACTGCTAATGCAGACATTATCGTCAATGACTTCCTCCTTGATAGCGTTTCGAAACGTCACGGTGTTTCTCATGTTCAAATTATACAGGTCAGTAGTAATCAGATATTCCAGTAGGTTGTTCCCTCTTCAGTTGGGGTCCAAACTTTCCCACAGGCGCTTTTGCTCTCATGCAAGTTGATCTGGATGATGGTCAGCCATGAGCAGTCATGAAGGTCTGTCCCTGGTCTTCCTTTGTCCCAAGAGGGTCGCCCTGTCCTTGACCGGTAACTTTGAAGTTTACCTGTCCGAAATTATAGAAGAGCTTATAGTTGAGGGCCGCAGGAACTCTTATCTGGGACTCAGGAATACGCACAACTCATTTTTCTCCTGAATGGTCCTAATTTATCCTCACTCAGCTGCCTATGTTCATCCTTCTTCCTTTGCTTCCTTATTATTTCTCCAGAACTTTCAGAACCTTCTCTAAGCGTCACTATTACTAGGAAATGCTCCAAACTACTTTTTCTACCTAATTTGCGTTTTATGTTTGAGGAAAAAAAAGACGAAAGATAGAAAAAAGATAAGAAAAGGGATGTCGTGGTTGTTTTCTGTTTTGTCTTTCTTCTTTTTACACGTTTCCTATTTTTATAATCAATTTGAATTCCAGTAGGTCTGATTTCCAGAAGTTGCAGATATAAGTTTGAATTTGTGGCGTTAAAGAAAAATCTGATTTTGTCCTGCAGATAAAATAACTTGCCTCTCTTATCAAGGTTCAGTAGCACAGAAGGATAAGATTGATGCTCACAATCTACAAGGTAACAACTATAGCACACGTACGGCAATAAAGCACTACAATACTAATATTTCTTAATCAGTCAACACAGTTCTTCATGAACATTCAGACGCCAGTTTTTCCTCTTGTTGGAAAAAATGGAGATAGTTTTCACAATGTTCTTTGCCTTGGTGGTTATCTTCAATTCTTTCGGTGAATATAATAAAAGACTATATGAATTACCTATGATTACGAACATTTCCGAAAAAGCTCGTTTTTTCAACCGAATTTTTTCTTCTCCAGCTTGTACGAAGCTAAAGTCACGGAATATTTCATTCCTCTAGCCCCAACGCCATACTTAACCGAGTTAGTCTCACGAATACTTGTGTAAGATCCAATGCTGAACATGATATATTGAATATCTTAGGAGAACGTCTATCTTTTCTGTAATTTTCATCACTCTGATTTGAAATTATAAGTTCAATTTGCAGATGTATAAAAGATTATTTTTTGAGTTCTAGAGAATAAATTGTTCAGGATCAAAACTGAAAAACGTCTGATTAAATTATTCCTTCGATGTTAAAAGCTTTCATGACTACGGAAATTCCTACATGATGGAATTTAAAACATCATAATCATTGACTTGTATTCCAATTTCGCATTTCATGGAAAAGAGTTTTCTGGAAAAGAACATAGAAAAATTGATCTTTTCATTTGAGAAATCATCTTTCATTTCGGATTTCAATCGTGTTTGACGATTTGAATATCTCGAATTTTCAAATACTTTAAACGTGCACACTTTTCACTTTGTTCTTCAAAGGGAATTATTCAGATAAAGGCTTTGAACTTGTTCTTTCTGATAAAGCAGATCAAACAATCATCAAAAGTATTAGTGAATAATTATACTTTATAATACCTTAACTCCTTTCTTCAAATCATTGAAACAATAAACTTTATGTGTTCAACCAAATTATAATCGTCAAACAAATAGGTTTTATCTCTCGTCGTTAATGACCTAGATGTCAATGCGACGCTATATGAACCTAATACAAATATGTACCTGCGTTTTTGGAAGTTCCCAGTTAATTCAGATCTTTACATTCTATATTTTTTACTCAAAATCTTGTGATTCTTTTCCACTTTATATAAATTCTCAATTTGATTTCACTTTCATCGTTCATGTTATTCTATTTCTGTCCAACGTCTTTGAAAACTTCTAGGTCGCAAGCAGAGATGTGTGGAAGAACGACTCATGAGTACCTGATTATAAAGTACATGTACTCGAGTACTCAGATCTTTACGAGTTCTCGAATTCATGTACTGAAGTAGTCAGAGAGGGGCGAATACTCGAGTGCATGGACTCGAGTACTCATAGAGGGACGAGTACTTGAGTATGTGGACTCAAATCCTCAGAGAGGGACGAGTATTCGAGTACATGGACTCAAATACTAAGAGAAGGACGAATACTCGAGTACATGGACCCAAGTACTCAGAGAGGGACAAGCACTCGAGTACATGGTCTCACATGCTCAGAGAGGAACGACTATTTGAGTACATGGATTCAAATACTAAGAGAGGGACTAGTACTCGAGTACATGGACTCAAATACTAAGAGAGGGACGAGTATTTGAGTACATGGATTTAAATACTAAAAGAGGGACTAGTACTCGAGTACGTGGACTCAAATACTAAGAGAGGGACGACTACTTGAGTGCATGGACTAAAGTGCATGGACTCAAGTGCTCAGAGAGGGACAAGTATTCGATTACATGGACTCAAGTACTCAGAGGGGGACGAGTACTCATGTGAATTGACTTCAGTACTCAGAGATGGACGAGTACTCGAGTGCATGGACTCAAGTACTTAGAGAGGGACAAATACTCGAATACATTGTCTCAAGTGCTCAGAGAGGGACGAGTATTCGAGTACATAGACTCAAATACTGAAAGAGGGACAAATACTCGAGTACATGTACTCAAGTACTCAGAGAGGGTAGAGTACTCGATTGCATGGATTCAAGTACTCAGAGAGGAACGAGTAGTCAAGTGCATGGGCTAAAGTACTCAGAGAGGGCAGAGTACTCGAGTGCATGGACTCTATTGCTCAGAGAGGGACGAATATTCGAGTACATGGATCCAAATGCTAAGAGAGGGACGAGTACTCGAGTACATGGATTTAAGTACTCAGAGAGGGACGAGTACTCGAGTGCATGGGCTCAAGTGCTCAGAGAGGGACGAGTATTCGAGTACATGGACTTAAGTACACAGAGAGGGACGAGTACTCAAGTACATTGACTCAAGTGCTCAGAGAAGGCACCCTTATGGCTGGTTAAAGAGATAAAGTAGGCCACACACCTTTCCCATTCCCCACGTCTCGTAGGGGGGGGGCACCCCTGCGACAGGTCACGGAAATAATGGAAGACCACATCTTGTCCCCTTTCTCGACTTGACTCGCTTATTACAGAAACGATAGTGGAAATATTTTCGTACCATTCAAGTCACACCGCCACATATGTTCTTGTATTTCTGGGATTTTTCATATTTATCGTCGTTTTCCTCGAAAAACATTAGTCACAGTTAAAAATGTGTTTTACATGCAATATATCTTTTCAAAAGATCTACAACATTTCTCTGAAGTTTTTTTTTAAATTTCTATTATTGACTAAGATCAACATAGGAAACCATGATTCTCATGGGTTTTTCATATTTTTCACCATGAGAATCAATTAGACGCCAGTTTTTACTATCATTTTCGTATTCAGCGCATCAAACACATAAGTATACGCAGCCTTAAAAGAATCAGCGGTTAACGCTAAAAAGTAAGGTTTCATTTTATTTCACAGAACTAAGTTTGCAGTCTGAACCACCAAGAATACATCAACCTGGCAGTCCTACTTTTATTGATCTTCGTGACGGACCTCCTCCCATCCAGACCGGCTTTAATCAGGCTTCTTCTTCTTCTTCTTCTTCGTCGAATCCGCAAACTCTACATTTTGCTTCTGATCACTCCAGAGATCCTTATTCTCCTTCAGGCTATTCCTCTCCTGAGAGCGATTCTGATAACGAATCTCCTAGACGTTTGTCAGAACCATTAGAGGTGAATGAAGGATTCAAGTTTCCTAGCAATCATAATCTTATATGGGAAGCAAAAGGTGGGAATAAGAAAAGCTATTACCTTATTATACCAAATAGACCTACTGCTGTAGTACAAAATCCCAGTGGTTACGCTTATGGAGTGTTGACTCATCGTGGGGAAGTTCGTAGAATATTGGACTTGAAATTCAAACGGAAGGCAGTTCACGAGGAGACCCAAGATATTGTGCCATTCAGGCAAATTTTCAATAGAGCTAGCGCTCCCTGAAATAAAATATATACATATTTATTCATACCTCATAGCATGTTGAGGTGGATGCAGTGCAGATTGTATTCAATTTATTACAATTACTTACATCCTTATTAAAAAGTATAACGATTTCTATTATTGCAAGTTTGAGTTTCAATAAATGAAAAAAAAGTACTAGAAAAAGTTTTAAATTTTTCCCCACGTATCCCCAAAACTCATTCCGGTTTCGGGCTTGGGTATCGACGGCTTTGGAACGAGATCGAGTGAGCTGAAACGTAAACAGTCAGGGCCGAATACACGCGAATAACTGACACCAACTGAAGCGCGGTTGCGAAAATCTATGCTAGGGTACTACTGCCTACTTTCAATGCACGGCACTGGCGGAGGATGGAGCGGGGAGAGCGCCCTTCTCCGAACCCCCTGCACTAGCTCGTCCACAAGCGCATTTCGAGGAAGGTGCGAGGTCAAGTGGAATGAGATCGAGGTTGCAGTGTAAAATTATCATCATAACGCAACATGACGTGACTGGGTGACTAAAAGACGACGAGCGAGCGAGCGAACTGTACAATTTTATCTACCTTATTTTTCTATGTGACAACCGTTTCCTCCTTCTTTCACTTATCTTCCACCGTAACCTTTTCCTGTACACAATCATTTTTTCATTGTATCACATTCGCTCCTCTAGCTTCCTCCAATTCCCTCATCCACTCCTCCCCTTGTCCTTCTTCCCCAGAATCCTTCCCACGTTCTTTCGCCAGCTTCTTTTATCCTCCATTCCGCTCATACATCCGTCACATACATGTTCCCATGTCTCTTCTTCCCATTCACATATTCTGCGATTTCTTGTTTCTTTTTCTTCTCAATACATGCCTTCCCTGACCTCATTCCCCAATCTGGATATTGCTATTCTTGTCCATCTTTTTTCACCCCACCCCTCTTCCAAATACTTTGGTAATCCTTCCTTTTTTATTGTCTTATACCATTTATTGTATTTTGATTCCATTATCCTTCCTTACCTTTCTGATAATTAACTTTCATTTTCTTTCTATTCTAATTCTTCAAAGTTTACTGCAATTTCCTCTCCAATTTGTCTATCTGTAAGAAACTTTCTTGTTTCTTCTTCCAATTTTGTTGACTTAATCCCCCTTCCTCTTCTTTCTTCTACCTCCTTCAGACATTCTTTCACTAACTCCCCTCCTTTTCCCCCTTTCAGGTTTTCCCCCAATTTCCATATCCTCTTCCCTGCTCTGATACCTAATTTATCCCTTTGCGTTTCCTCTCTCACTATATATCCAGGTGTCCTCCAATCCACTCTTAGAGTCCATCTCACATATCGTTCCTGTAACCTTTCCATCTCTTCCCTTTCCTTCCATCCCCATATTTCCGCTCCATATCCTAAGACAGGCCATACCAAGCTATGAAAGAACCACATCCTCCTTTTCCGATCTTTTTTCAACCTTATCTTTCCTATTCCCAATACCTGCTTCATTACCTCTGCCGCTTTTTTTACTCCTTCTCTTACATGCGCCTTCTGATATCCATTTGCTTGCAAGGTGTATCCCAAACATGCAAAATCTTTTACTTCTTCTATCTTCACACCCTCCCGTCTCTCAGTCCATACTTTCTTTCTTTCCTCTCCTTTTGTGAACCTTATTATCTTCGTCTTTCCTACATTAAATGTCAATTCCTTCTCATCTAAGTATTTCTCCAACCCCGTAATTAGACCCGCCATTCCCTCTTCATCCTTTGCCATCATTACTATATCATCTGCGTATGCCAGTGTATATATATTTACCTTCGCCACCTTGCCACCTCCCCACCCTTTCCTGCTCATTGCTTCTTCCAAGTCTGAGAGCAAGAAATTCAATGAAAGTGAGCTCAAAGGACACCCTTGCCTCAATCCTTTAACCAACCAGAAACTATCGCCTACTTAATCGGCTACTTGTACCCTGCTTTTTGTCTCACGAAATATTTCTGAAACTCTTTGTATTAAACCTTCCCTTATACCTTTTTTATCATAACCTTTTCTATCTCTTCCCGCTCCACAGAATCGAATGCCGCTTTTAGGTCTACAAACATAGCAATCATTCCTCCCTTCACCTTTTTAACCCCATTTATTTACCTCCTTTTTTTCTAATTTACCTCCTTTATTTTACCTCTTTTTGACCTCCTATTTATCATGTAATTTACAACGTATACCATGTCTATTACCCCTATTCCTTTTTTAAACCCCATCTGATTTGGTGGCACTATCTCTTTTTTCTCCACTTCTTCCTTTCATCTCTCCGATAATACCGTTACATACTACTTGTGCAAGGTTGCCATAAGCGTCACTCCCCTATAATCCTTGACCGCCTCTCCTTTGCCTTTTTTCTATATCGGTACCACTACTCCTTCTTTCTTTATCTCTGGTCAACCCTCTCCTCTTCATAACCTATTGCACACTATCCACGTCCATTTTTTTAGTTAATTTCCATTATCACTACCACCTTCCACTGTTCCACACTTCATTTGGAATCTCATCCAGACCTGGAGCTTTCCCCTCTTTCATTATTCCTAAAACATTGATTATTTTTTCTCTTGTTACGTCCTCTTCCTCATCTCTTTCGCTTCCCTCTCTTTCGCCCTCCCTTACTTTATTCTCTCCCTCTCCTAGCAGATTCATGAAATACGTTTTCCATTGTACCATGTCTATATCCTGGTTCACTATCTTTTAGGGTTAAGCATAGGAAAATAAAAATACGAGATATTTGGTGAGATTGGAATGAAGAGGCAGAACAGTTAGTAAAAAGTGCGGTGTCGGGGGACTAGAAGAGAAAGGAAGGGAAGAGGGGGGAATAAGAAATAGTAGAGAGCAAGAAGAAAAAGGGAAGGAAGAGAAGGGTGAATGGAAAATATGTTACTAGAATATAGCAGGTTTGGAGAGAGAAGAAAGTGAATTTGAGAGGAATTTGGAACAGTGGGAGATGGTAGTGATGATGGAAACGTGGCTAGATGAAAAATGATAGGGAAGAGTAAGGGGAAGGTTACCAAAAGGTTACAGTTGGCAGATTCAAAATACAAAGGGGAGGAAAAGGAAAGGCAGATCAATGGGAGGAATGGTGATGGAAATAAGGAAGGAATATCTAGCAGGGAAGAATAGGACAGTGATGAAGGAGAAAATTGATGGATTGTTGGTAGAAGAGATAAAGATGGGAGGAGAGAGACGGAAGATAAAGGGAGTGTATGTAAACGGAGATATTCAGGAGAAATCCAAGGAGATAAAAGGGCTGATGAAACAAAATGAAGATGGGACTAAGCTTGTAATAGGAGGAGATTTTAATTCAAGAACAGGAGATAAAGGAGGGAGGGAATGGGGAGAAGAGCGGAAAAGAAAATCCAAAGACAAGGTACTGAATGGGGAAGGCAAGAAATTGTTAAAGTGCTTAGAGGAAACGGGATGGTTTATCATAGACAGAAATATGTAGGGGGATGAGAAAGGCTAACACGTTCGGGAAGTGGAAAGGGAACGGTCATTGACTATATGATAATAGATGACGAGGTAACAGAGAAGGTCAAGGAACTAGAGGTAGGAGATTTTATAGATCCTGATCACTTTCCAATAATCCTGACGTTAGAAGGGGATAAGAGTATAAAATATACGGATAAAAAGTAAATAAAGGTAAAAAGAACGGGAAGAGAGGATTGGTCAATGGAAGGAAAAGAGCAATGAAAAGAGAAGCTAAAGGATATAAAAGTAAGAGAAGGGAATGTTAATGAAGAGATGGAAATATTGATAGGAGAAATAAAAAGAGTGTTGAAGAAAACAAGTAAGAAGAAAGTTAGTAGGGGAGAGAATAGGAATGGATGGGATGAGGAATGAGGAATGCTTGAGTATTCCTCTACATTCTTGTAAGCTCATGATATTTCTAAAAATTCATTGAAATATAAAAAATCCTAGTTTTAAGCCGAAAAGGGAAAGTGGATTCGGCTGGACTAGTTCTGTAAGGCTCTTTTATCCAGGCTCTAACTGGAACTTCCAACTAGGCACTAACAAGACTAGATTTTTATCGTCCGACTTGAATCGAAATTTGAAAATCGAATTTCTGCAGAACCGTAAGATTTTCAAGCGGAAGACATAAATGTTTATTGAAAAAACAAAATTTTGATAGTTATTCTTTAATCTCCAACCTAATATTCCAATTTCCAGCCAGTGAATATGAGCTCTTAACTAAAAATGGAGTGATTCAATTTTATTTTCCAAGGATGGTGTCCTAATACAAAAAGGAAATGAATTTTCGAAGCATATTTTAATCTTCAATCATGAAAGGTCCGTTTCTTACTAGGTAAAAGGAGAAATAAAATTCTGTCTTCCAGAAGAATCTTTTATGGAATTCAAAAAAAAATACGGTTCTTCTATGAATATTATCGAAATTTTTCCCATTTTTGATAGAATTATTTTTTAAATCAAGTTTACTTAAGGTTCTACTGGCCTTAAGGTGCTGCGTTAAAAACAGGCTTTCGCCAAAGCCATAATTCTCTTACACTAATGAACTGTTTGTTCTAATATTTGTCCCAACTCATCTTTGGACCCTAATAGAGACTCATATAGACTTCTTTTTTACGAATATTGCGTTATTATTTGTTTTTGTTTAAATTCAAAATCAAGAAATTCTTGCGCCTGAAAATCGGCACTGCCTTGCATGCTGAATAGGGGTCATTGGCGTGCACTGCCATGCCGGCCTCGAGTATCCTTGACAAATGCAACGGGTAACGTCTATCTCGACCCTGAACCGCTGGTACATAATGAAAATTTCGTAACTGGGCGTATCACCGTGATTTGTATTTTCGGAAATTTTGGAACGTATTTTCGGCGCTTGCACTGCTATGGATAAAATGAATGCGTCAAGATATATTTCATTTACAATGAAATATTTGGAAGTTCGACCAAAAAAGAAAAGATATTCATTACCAAAAGAGATAATATCCAACAGAAGAGTTTAGTTTTTAGGATGAAACGACGCAACATCCGAAATTTAAAATCAAAATCCGCTTCATCTAACTAAAGACAGATGAATCTTCTTAGTGAACTATGATGGTTCTTATTTCAAAAAACAAAATGTTTTGATATTGAATTAGGCACGGTTGAATTCTATCAGAAAAGGAAAATTTTCAACAAAATAAGGGACACCTTCACCAAAAAGATTAATTTTTCAAGAAACTTTTAAATTTGAAAAAAGTAATTTTGAAACTCAAATCGTATTATGTAGAAAAGTGATGTTTCTTTGTTGGAATAAACTATTCTGGTAGAAAGTTGTACTGTTTGGTTGAAAATTCTATCATTTATGTCGAAAATAGGAATTCTTTCGAAGGAATATGCTCTTTCGTCTTGGAAATCCATGACAACATGGTTGCGATTTGTTATATTTTTTAGCCGGATAATCTTACCTGGTTGAAGATGCAACTCTTTAGCTAAAAGATCGTCCATTTTAGTTTCAAAATTACTTTTTCTAAATTCGAAAGTTTGGTTTAAAATTATCTCTTTAATGAAAAGGTCTCTGATTATGTTGAATTTTTTTCTTTCCCAATAGAATATAACTGTGCTTGATTCAATATCAAAACATTTGTTTGTTTGAAATAACAACAATTATATTTTACATGGAACAGCCATCTCTCTATAGTTTGATTTAGCAGATTTTCATTTTGAATTTCGAATGTTGCGTCGGATGAAAAATCAACTTTAATACTTTTCGTGAAAACTGTAATTATCAAATACAAAATGGACTAAAAATCCAAAGGTCTTTCAAAAAATTACCTTCTCTGACTCAAAAGTTCAACGTTTGGTTTGAAAATGCAACTGTCTTTTTCGTATTCGTCCATTCAGTTGAAAATTGAACTGTTTGCTCGAGGATACTCGAGGCCGGCATGGCAGTGCACGCCAATGAACGCTATCAAGCATGCAAGGCGGTGCCGATTTTCAGGCGCAAGGATTACTTGATTTTAAATTTAAACGATAACAGACAACAACGCAATATTTGGAAAAAGAAGTCCATACAAGCCTCCATTAGGGTCTAAAGATGAGGTGGGAAAAATATTACAAAGAACAATTCATCAGTGTAAGAGAATTATGGCTTTGGCCGAAGCCTTTCCTTGACGAAGCACCATTAGGAACACATCCTCATAACAATGCTCGCCACCGATATTAACATCTCGCATAGTTTGGCTAGCAAGTTGAATTTTTCAGTGCTTAAAAAGCATTATCACGATCAAAACAGAAAGTATACGTCCTAATGAAGAATAATTCAGATAAAACTTTAGGGCCTTTTCAAGATGAATAATTCTTCTATTCAATATTTCTTCTTGTCCATTATCGTTAAGCTGGAAGATTGGATTTTTTATCTTTGTAAGTATTTACATCAACATTTTTTTTGCATCTTGCATAGTTTGAGCGGAAATATGCATTTTTGATTTTGCAGAAAGCCATTTCGATGGATAAAACCAGTTTCATTGTTCAAAAATGTCTGGTAAACGAGCTCGCCTTCTCTATTGCGGCATTGAAAAATTGTGCTAAAGCACAATCCAATATGATAATTTTTCAAAAGTTATCTAGTATACATATTACAGACTACAGACAAACACTTCCATAAAAACCATTTTTTCTTATCTCAGGGGGTCTCAAAATGTGGAGCTTCCATTAAATCCATGAAATTTAATTTTCACATAAAACCTCCTCATTCAGAATAAGGATGTAGAAATGGTGGGACCGCTGGTGTGGATAGTATTTCTTTTGAAATGCTTTCGTTCGGTGGCGGAAACTTGTTTGTGTGGCTGTGTGAATTTATGGATATGTGTGCTGTGAACAGCGAAGTTCCGAGTGATTGGAGCAAGGCGATTATGGTCCCAATCTTCAGGGGACGGATAGTCAAGGCCACTGTCATAATTATAGAGCAATCAGCCTGCTAAGAACTTTCGGCATATTATTCACAAAAATACTTATTAACAACGAGAGTAACGAAAAAAGGATCTGGAAAGTTCAATGTGGATTTATGCCAGAGAGATCATGTGCGGATCAGATATACAGCTTGAGACAGATCATAGAAGAAAGCCTAAAAGTAAATAAACAAGTTTTCTGTGCATTTGTTTATCTGCAAAAAGCTTTCGACAAGGTTAGTGAAGCTAAACATCGGGAGATCCTAAAAGAATATGGAGTGACTGGGTGGCTTCTGAAAAAAATACAAGCTATATATGATGGTAACAAATCAAGGGTGGGAATAAATGGACAACTGAGCGATTGGTTTGATATGAGGCAGGGCGTAAGGCAAGGATGCGTTATGTCCTGTTGGATATTCGATATATACATGGACATATTTCAGAGAATGACTCTCTTTGGGGAAGAAGGGACAGTGAAAGTACGTGGCCTTGCGTTCCAAGATGACAAAATATTTACAGCAGAATCAGCCGATGATTCAAAGGATGATGAGCAGACTAGGGACTAACATCTAGAACATAGGTCTGTTTGGAGAAGGATAAAAAAACAAAATGCAATACTGTCCTAAATGGAGAGAGGATTGAACAATTCGATAATTTCGTGTACCTTGAAAGTTTATTTACTTCTGACGGGAAGATAGATGCAGAGATTTATAGGCGTGGATAACGTTCTTTACTGATAGGCGGAAGTTTTCAAGTTAAAAACTTGCTACCTTATCCTTCCAATCTTTCTCGTATTCATTTTCCTTGTAGAATTGATTGACACTTCGCAGATAACAAATCTATTATTATTTTCTTCAACGACGACCTCCCTTTTCCAAAATTTCATCACCTCTTGTTTGCCAGGAAGCAACCCTGCTATTTCAAAAAGTCATGATCAGAAACCTTTGGTTTTTATAATATCAAACAGAAATATGATTGTGGTGTTTGAATAATTGAAGATAGGCAAGAGATGACAAGAATCAAAATTTTATTAATCAGAGAACTCCGAAGTACATTTTTTCTACTTATTCATTTACTAGTACTAGGTTATGAGAAATAATTGAATACACTCGATATTTAAATTCAGTAAAAGTAAGGCAATAATGGTAGAGAGATCACGCAGTCAGTATTATATTTTCCTCTCTTCCCAATTCTCCATATTTTAAAAAAGTCCCTACGATTCTCATTTTTCAGGATCATGACTACCTCCGTTTTAAATACAATTTTTTGAGAAGAAAGGAACGACTTCCTCGCTTGGCTGTCATTCTTGATAAACTCTATACATGGAAACCAGAAGTAAAGTTTCATTCAGTTCAACAGCAGCCCAATGATATGGATTGTGGCTTATATGCTATTGGATTTGGTACTTCTATATGTTTCAACACAAACCTGAATATATACGGTATGATGGTGCGTAACAAAAATAAAATAAAAAATAAAAATCATATTGGAAAACTGAAAGTTGAGATTAACAAAAATCAAGGATCAAAGAGAGGCGCAGCAGGTTTTCGGGAAAACCTGCTTATCGACAGAAGTGTCTGCAAAGATGCTGCAAGTCACAAACGCAATGTGTCGATGGCCTGGATTGATTACTAGAAAGCTTTTGATCCAACTTCTCATAGACTGAGTACCTGTCTGTCGACGAGCTCGAAGGTTCATTCACATAAAGCAGGATGAATCGATGAAGATTAATGCCTCTTTGGAAGACCAGATTTACTGTTACTTCTGGAAAACATCGTGTGACAACCAACAGCGTACTTTTCAGAGAGGTGTCTTTCAGGGTGATGCAATGAGCCCTTTCCTCTTCTGCATCACTTTATTGGCACTATCTCTTGTAACATGAATGTTACGTAAGGAGGGTGACACGGCATGGTCCAGCATAAAGGGGTCGCTAAGTCGTACCCAAGGCGAGACAGAACCGTCCTAGGGGTCCCGCGTCCTCAAGCGTCGGACCGTCGCTCGCCGCCTCAGTCTTAAATTGCGCGCCTAAGCGGATACTACTTTCGTGCTAGTGTTAAGTGATCACCCTGCCTGCTCCCCTGTCGCCTCGACGCCGCCTGCAGATCCCATCACGCGGCTCACGCCTATCCGGAAGCTCGCCCTGGAGGGGAACCCCAAGGTCTTCATTAGGTCCTCAATAGGAGCCCTGAAAGCTCACCACAAGCCATTGCTTCGATTCGGCCACTCCGCCGTTGTTGTAAGTGATAAATAAATCTATTTTAATCAAACTCACTCTTTATTGTATTCGCCTTCGTTCAGTGTCCAAATCCCACCTCCCTCCTTGGTAGGCACTCCCGCCATACCTGGCGCCCAACGTGGGGCGGTATGGCGGGAGTGCCTTTCAAGGAAGGAGGTAAGATTTGGACGCTGAGAACTGGGGCGAACACTAGCATAAAAGTAGTATCCGCTAAGGCGAGCAAGTTAAGACTGAGGTGGCGAGCGACGGTCCGACGCCTAAGGACTCGGGACCTCTCGGACGGTTTCGCCTCGCTTCGGGTTGACCCAGCAACCCCTTAATGCAGGATCGTGCTGAGTCAACCTCCTTACGTAACATTTATACTACACTCTTACACTTTGAGATTCTCATGGGTACCACTGTGGCGGAACTAATGTTCGTGAGCATCAGGTAACTCATATATTTTATATGAATGACTCGAAGATGTATGCTTCTGGAAAAAAGCATCTCGTAGATGATCTTATTATCGTAGAGGGGTGCATACGATAAATCAGGTATAAACACCTTCTTCGTAGGATTCGGCTGTCCAACCTGTCGTCGTTAAACGGGATATCTGTGACTAACATGCTTTGCATTCCTGGTTCTACTCTATTCGTTTTGGGTGGTTCCATGGCCAAAGAATGAGCTCGAGGCCCTGGATATTACTACACGCGAGATAATATATAATATGAAGAAAAGCTTGCACATGATCTTGTCTGTTCCGCGCTTATACATCGCATGCCATGAAGGCGGACGCGGACTTCTTTATCTTGAATGCCTGTACAGCCGAAACATCCTAGGGACTATTCATATCATCGCGAACGGTTAAGATCCTCTCCTGGCAATGGTCAGGTATCACGAAATAAATGGAGAAGGAGCGTTCCTTTACAAAGCCGCGGAGAAGGCAGCTGAAACCCTTGGTCTGGAAGTCAACACCAGAAATAATGGCAGTGCATTACTCCATCAAGATGCTTCACTTCTCAATGCGCAGGTAGAGAAAACAGAGGCAAAAACCCTCCTAAACAACATGAAGACAAGGTAATGCACGGAAACTTTTAAAAAATTGTTAAAGACCAATCCTCGTCAAATGAGTTAACATTTGCTTTTCTCAAGTCACCTGGACTCGCTTCAGAAACCAAGAGTTTTATTTTCGCGTGTCAGGACGGTGTGATGTTCACCTTAGCATATCGTAGAAGCATATCACGTCAAGTGGTTTCCAGTGATAGGCGCAGGGTGTGCCTCAAATTCCTTGAGCACCTATGGCATATACCATCGAATCGTCACGCAGAAATTACGTATATTTGCAAACACAATGTGGCCTTGAGCGTGCCTTATCAACATCTCTATCGCTCTTATAACGTTAGCGTGACCCTGCCCTGCCGAACGCTTCAAGGGGGATAGGGTCTATTGTTAAGAATGAGGAGTGCTGAATCTACTCGGTTCTCTTGGATGTGCGACAGCTTCACTGGTTGGTAACCTTGAAGCCCTACCCTTGTGCCAGAAATATGCCGTGGCACTTCACGGTGGGCCAGGCGAACCGGTTCCGTGGCCAAAAGTCGGAAAACGCGTTAAAATGTACAAAAATGAATTGCAAGGCCAACTATATATATTTTTCGAGGGTGCTGATTCCAAATCTGAAGCCCGAATTGAAAAAAAAAGCAAAATGGCGAATCCAGTATGGCGGACGATCATTTCGAAAAATCATTGTATCTACTTAAAACGTGGTACCTACAGGTTTTCGAGGACGCTGATTGTGAATCTGGAGTCAGAATTTGAAAAAACGAAATGGCGGACGAGTATTTCAAAAAGTTATTGTATCTACTTGAAACGTGGAACCCACCGGTTTTTGAGGATGCTGACATTGAATCTGGAGCCCGCATTCAGAAAAACAAAATATCCAATGTATAATGAATAATTGAATTTGACGTTGTGTTCATCAGGAAGTAAATAATTTTTCTGTTTGTAAATTTCGACATTGTATGCAATATAATCAAGTTCAAGAGTCAACATATGTCACCATATGGCCGGGAATAACTGAGCAGTTCAAGTTATTATTTTGTTAGAGAGGTTAGTCATGGTCATCATGGAAGTCACGATTTGGCTTTTGTCTTTCTTTCTCTCTCGCAGCCGTGTCGTAACGACTTTCTGTCTCCCTTCTTACTCATCTCACTAGTAGGTTACATGAAACAGTATTCAACGCTGTGAAGCCAGTTTGGCTGCGAAGATCTTATAACTGAGTTTGAGGATATCAAAAATAATCTGCTTGTCTCCGAAAACCGAAAAATAAAGATTCTGAAAAGATTAAAACTGTGAAGCTCTAGCTTCAGACATTGCGCACAATTTCTGGTTCGAGTGCCTAAAAAGTGTACGCCCTATGTTAACGAAGTGAGTCCAAAAGATCGATGAAGATTCAGGTCTGATGCCAAGCCTTATTTGTAAAGCAACAACGTATATGTTACCTAAAAAAATAGGCAAAGTCTACACTCATTGCGACGAGTGTAAAATCCCTACAGGAGAACAAGTTGATTCTGCGGTCATGATACAAGCTTATGAAGTTCTCAATATTTACAAGATCTGCCCACGTATCGATCGAGATCAAGTACATTTTTGCATCACGACGAATATCTCCCAGATATGCTTTTGTACTACGTTATAGCTCTGTTAAGCATTATATCTAGTAAGTCAAACACTAAATATCGTATCTCATGGATTTAAATAATATGATAAAGAGATTGTTCATCGATTCACCCAGCTTGTTTTCATGAATGAACTCAAACTGTACGCTATTTATGGCCAAAAGCTGAATCAAGTGATCCATGTCCAAACTACATAATTGAAGAGCATAGCATTCACTCGGAGATGAATTGGGGACCAAAGAACTTAAAAGCAAGAAAAGGGGATATATATCTATCTTCTGTGTCACTATTATTTCATTTTGCGATCCGACTGCCATAGGTTAGTTAAGTTTTCAGACGGACAAGGAGTCCTTATGAGATTGCCCTGTCGTTCAGGCAATGGGGACTATAGAATCAAACCCACAACTTTTGGCTTTCAGTAGCCGACTGAAGATATTTTGACAAAGCCGAAGAGTTCGGTCACTCTTTGCGTTACTATCCCTCGAGGTTTTATTAAATGATCCTTGAGGGTTTGTGCTGTTCAGTGCTGCGCAGTGACATTAGACATGCAGGAATGTTCCGTGATCATTCCTACATACTCTGGAGTCCGCTGTGTAATTCGTTCACGTAAGCGTCTGAATCACTAATTCTAAATATTCCTTGGGTAAATTCAGGATTTTCCTAGCTCTATCTGTCTTAAACGTGTAGCTTAGGATGTCTCTTACCTGGCCGCGACCCTTTACGTGTTCCTGTTATTGCCAGTCCGGATTTCTCGTTCCCTTCCAAATCCTTTGCAATTTTGTATCTCCTGCTGCTCCAATTTACTTTTTGGGCGCAATACCGTTATACTTCCATTGCCAGGATTCACTTGTTATCCATTTGTTCATCATAAAGTTATGTATATGAGTGGCCTTTACGAGTGGCCAAAGCCTGTCGTTGACGCCGTGCAAGCAGCCGAACAGCCATTGATGAACTGTACAGAACACGCATGCCTGTAACATAACTAAGAAAATGTTACGTACTTTGTTCTCTGCACGTAGTTTGGTCTCTGCACGCAGTTTGGTCTCCGCACGCAATGGTATCCGCACGCAGTTTGGTTTCTGTTGCACTTCTTTCCGTCAAGCCCACATCCGCCTAGTGTGTGCCGCGTAGCGTGCCATAGGGGGCTTTGTTACAACAAGTGACTCTTCAAAACGTAAATTCACCATTATCACAACAAACCGTTTGATTTCATCTTTGCTACTAAGAGTTGCGAAGACCTGAACTAAGTTACTAAGATGGACTACTTACCCTTATCAATCCAAGCTTGTATTGATGTACACCAAATTGTCAATCAATATAATTTCGAATTTGGATTGAATCGGATGCATTTAAGTTGAGAATCAGGTAGGATCGATCCGAGTTTGGATTGATCCTAATCAGAAATGAGGCTCGAATTGAAGGTTACAATTTATCCGGATCAATTTTTGACTGAATTTGGTCAAACATTGTTTTCCTTATCAAGATGATTTGAAATAGTTTCAAAATTAATTGATCGTTACGATAGTTTACAACTATGGAATCATTCCAATTGTTAAAAAAGTATGAACAAATCACAAAGTTCCTCACTAGAATATTTGGAATATTTGTTTATACTCTCACCCTTTCACGGGTTAAAGAGTCTTTTCTATAAAGCATCTTCTGTAGATCAAAGAACCTCTCCTTTACGTAACCTCTCCACAGTACGAGGCGGCAATTGTACCCGCAACCAGACCGAATGAGTTACTGTTATTCTTATGAACTTATGGGTAGATAGATAAACGTTTATCCTTCCGCCTTTTGGCCTTGAAAAATTGACTTGCTAACACCAACATGTTTTATAGAGAATTTTACATCAAATACTTAACTTTAACATCTGTCCACACTTTATACAATATCATTCATCCATACCTTAGTACTATAACCACTCGCTTGCTCGCTCTCCTTGCCTTACATTCCTCGCTTCACCTCGGACGCATTTTCCTACATTCCACCAGCCTCGCATTGCCAAACTCTGCCTCCGCGGTTCCTACCAATTTCTTATCTTCTATGCTCTATTTTGCTATTCCTTATCTACTATTTACATTGTTTACATATTTCTCACATATACTTCTTCTCCTTCTTACACGCCTATCTGCATTCATCCTCTCTCGATTGGCATAATCCACCTATATTTCTCATTATACCTAGACCCTCTTACCCTCTCCTCCCCTCCTGCGTTCTTTCTCTCTCTCCATGCCGTTCGTCTTGACCATCTTATACACTTTTCTTCCCCCCTTGTAACTTCTTTTCACTTCATCCTCATGCAGACTATCTTTTCGAAAATACCTTTCTTTCTCATCCTTCATCTTTTCTTCTCCTCTCCTGTTCTCCTTCTCCCACCAACACTCCCTAATCAGCCTTCTTCCCCTTTCTTCTATGAATTTCTCCTCATACTTACACGCCCGGCTACCTGTCAAAATCCCTAAACTCATTCTCCTTGTCTACCTTCTCACATTAAAACTAGGTGTACTTCTATCCAACCCCAGTGTTCATCTAATATACCTTTCCTGAACCCTTTTACCCCCTCGCTTTCCTTTCACCCGCACTCTTCTACTCCATACAGTTGCACACTCATAACCAGGGAGTCAAACAGCTTCATTTTCTTTATAGGTCATCCGCAAACAACATCTCTCCCGAACACCGCACCTGCCACATCACAACATTTGCCCTCCTTATCATCTCTTCCATATGCTCATTCACTCCTTTATTCCTCTGAAATAGGAACCTCAGGTACACGAACTCTTTCGTCTCCTGCACCACCGTCCCTTTCCATTTCCAATCCCCTTTCTTATCTCTTCCGCCTCCTCACCTGAACACCATAACCTTGGACTTTTCTGCATTCAACTAACCGACTTCTATCCAGGTGCCTTTTCAACCTCTTCATCATCTTTTCAATGCTGCCTCACTTTTTTCCAGCAACACTATGTTATCTGCATACACGAGTGAAAAAATTCTAACCCCTCCTACCCTCAGTTCCCCAACTACTCCTTCCTCTAGCTTCTTCTCCATGTCAGCGATTAAGATCGCTCAAAGCGTTGGGCTGAGCGGACATCCTTGCTTTAACCCCCTATTCATCCAGAAACCCTCTGAAATCGTGTCCCTTCCTCTCACCCTATCTTTCGTCTCTTTATACATCTCTCTCACCCTTTCGATCAGACCATTCTCTACTCTCCTCTCCTCCATCGGCTGCCAAAACCTTCCGCGATCCACCGATGGGTAAGCACCTTTGAGATTTACGAAAAACGCGTACACCTTTGGCCACTTCTTTACTATCTCTCTATCCACCACTTGCTACAAAATATAAATATTGTCTATAGTGCCACTTCCTGCCGTGAATCCCGCCTGAGTCTCCGGCAATATGCCTCTCCCCTCGACACCCTTCCGCGGCCTCTTCGCTGATACCATTGCGTATACTTTGTACGCCATGATCATCAATTTGATTCCTCTATAATTTTCCTGCCTATCCCTATTCCTCTTCTTATACAATGGCACTATCAGCCTCTACCGCCACTCTCCTGGAAATCCCTCATCCCTGCATACCTTCTAAACTGTCTCTTTTAGCTCGTCTCTAACAGCTGGTGTGCTGAAAATCCACGCTTCGTTCTGCACCCCGTCCAAGCCTGCTGCCTTTGACCTTTTTAATTTTCTCATTTGCAGCTCTATCTCCTCGTCACTTAGCTCTGACCCTCCCTCCTCTCTTGTCCTTCTACTTCCCTATCTATCTTTCGTTCGTCTGAGCCCTGAAATGTGTCTTTGAGAAATTCCCTTCATTCCTCACTTCCGATCTCCTCACTTATCCCTTCCCTGCGCTTTCTTAACTTATTTATTATCTTCTACACTTCCCCCTCGGTTTTAACACTCCTCAACTTCTCTTCCAGCTCCTTCTATCTCCCTTGCTCTTTTCCCTTACACAACAATCTAAATTCCTTCCATATCTCTACGTACTCTTCTCTTTTCGCAGTTCAATCATTCTACTTCTTGTTCTTCCTTTTTACCCTTATCTTTATCTCTTTAATTCCCTATCCCAGCACGGTTTCACCATTCCCTTCTTCTCCTTTCTAAATCTTTTCTTTTGTACACACCCCGTCACCTACACCTTTAGATCCCTTCATATCTCTTCTACCGACTTCCCTTCAAAAGTCACTTCCCCTAGCTGCTCCTAGCCTTCCCCGTCCATATCTGCCTCACCGATTGGTACTTCTTCTTCTTCGTGCCTTTCACAGCCCTACCTTCTTACCCACAAGATAAAAGGCTAATGGTCTGATTCTATCCTCCTTTCTACTGCTCATCTCTTCTTCTCCTTCACCCTGGGATATTCATGACCACATAGTCTATCACCAATGCTCCCACCTAACTAACATACGTGTGCTCTCCCTCTTCATTCCCTTTTTTTGTACCATTCGCGACCGTTCGCCCTCTATCCACCATCCAGTGTCATTTGCATCCCTTGACCCTCGCTCCCACTGTGCCTTCCTTCTTCGAAACTTCCCCTGATCCCTGTTATGATTGCTCCACTAGCCCTACCTTTTTACTTTAATCTTATCACCTCTTAGAGCCTCCATCTTAATCCCTTTGGTAGCGTTGGTTCTATTTTATCTCACTCCTCGCCCTCTACCCACGTTACTACCAGCCCAACTACATCAAGTCCCTACATGAACCTCCAAAAGTCCCCATCCTTTTTTTTATCCCTGCTAAATTCCAAAAGAGCACCTTTATCACTGCACTGCCCTGCTGTTCCCCTACCCCCATATTCGCTACAAAATCAGTCCCTCTGCACTTCTGTCAACTCCTCTTTCTCCTCATCCCAAACCAGCACTGTTCCCTCTACTTTTTTTTCTTGTATTCTACCGTTGCTGCTGTCGTTTTACTCCTTACCCTCAGCCCCCTCATCACGATATTATTCTTTCTATCCTCTTTTTCCCTCCTCTCTATTCTCGACTCCATTTCCCTTATCCTTTTCCTCGCCGCTGCCTCTTCATCCTTGTTCCTACATTCTCCCACTTTCTCTTCTATTATGTTCTTAACCTTGTTCCGGATACCCTCCTGCTCTCCCTCCACCCTGCCACTATCTTCCATAGCGACCCTAGCCTCTACCTCCTCGAATCTTTTGTCTGTCCTTTCTGTCCACACCCTGATATTCTCTTTCACCTGTTTCATCTCATCTTCTTTTTTCTTTCTTGCCGACACTGCCACTGCTTCTAACCCTTCTACTTTCTGCCTCAGCTCTTTCATCTCAATTTCCCATTTCTCTTCCCTAATCCTCCCATCCTCCATCATATTCCTTATTTCCTGCCTCAGCAACTTGATGTCCGATATCAAAATACCCAGGGTATCACTGTTCAACTGACCCTCGCTTCTTGTCGGTAACCGTTCGTCCTGCTCCCCTTTCTTCTACCCAAAAAGACCTTGCAAAAACCCTTAACCTTCTCAGCAATGCACTGATCTCGTTTCTCGCTTTACCTGTTCAATCTCTGAAATAAAAATCCGCCTACTTTTTTGTCAATCTAACCTCACTTTTTCTTTGTACATAAACCTTTTCTTCTCTACTCGTACCCGACCAAACTTATAGCTTCTTTTGTTTGCGGATAGCTGAGCAACTACTGTATTCTAAAGCAAGACCAGACCTCCTAGACTAGACAGTCTGGATTTAGTTATGTCTGGGCCAAACTAGCATTAGAACTGGACCAGATCCATAACAAGTTTTTACAGAGGGCTTATTCTGAATCACCTATGAGAATCATGATCTCCATATTCACGTCTGCGGATCGAAGAAAATGCAAAAATGAATTATGTACACTTCCAAAATAAGAATCGCTTGAACAGTTTTTAAATTATTTTATCATATATTCAGATGAGTGATGTCGGTCTCCCTGAGTCTTAAGAATATGGTGTTGAACTCTTATCTGTTTTGCCGTACAAAAATCTGCTCTCCTTGAGAAGCAAACATTGTTTGCTTGTGACGTCAATTCCACGACGTCGGTAACTAAATTTTTTTTTCTTTGTAGCTGACTTATGAAATATTAATGAAGGACAAGCCACAAGCTTTAAGCCTATAATTCCCAAGATAGCGGCTAATGTATATATACTCTAATAATGCGTCACAGTATTCATAAGTTTCATTTTTAACCAAATTCTTCATCATTACAGTAATAATATTTCCCCTTTTCTGCAGAAAATGAAGAACGTTCATACTCTGGTATTTACCTTGGCAGTTATTCTTAACTATGTTGGTAAGTATATCTAATAATTAAAAACATTGATGTATTTAAGTACGCTGATTAGCTTCTTGCAAATTATGAATTGTTAATTAAATCCATGTCAGGTCCTATCAGATTTCTTCTCCAGACTATATGCTAGTTTGTATTAGAAGAATATGAATTTAATTTGAATTAACTTGTATTGTGTCTAGCTGGGTAGTTGAGACTAGGCTAAACTTATCGTGGGGACTCAAAGCTTCTTCAGTTTACTCCGCTAGAGAGCAGCATGTTTCAGCTCATATGATCCGCCCTGTAGTGGAGTCCACTGAAGGAATCTTTCAACACCCGACTTAACTCCAGACTCAGTTACTCAACCAAAAGTTGACCTGGTAAACTTTTTACTTGCAACTTTCTTTACCTTTAGTTCTTTTTTTAAATCGAATCGATGTAATTGGATTCTGTTCAGGGTGTTGGAACTCATCCATTTTTATTTCCTCCAGCAGATTTGAGTTGGCAGTCCGAAATTGACGCACCTATCGGCAAATCTCGTTTCCTCAAATATTTTACTGAGGATTCTCGTGGCAGGACTTCTTTTCGCGGCAGACAAACTTCTTTTCAGAGCTCGTCTTTTTCTCCTGCCCATCTTCCAGACAGCCTTTCCGACTCAGAGCGCTCTTCTCTTAGCCGTCCTCCAGTCAGCCGTTCTAGTTCTGAGCACTCTTCTTCTCCAGGTTTTCCTCCAGTCAGTCGTTCTTCTTCTTTTAGGTCAGCGTCTCCTGCTTCGTCTTCACTCAGCCGCTCTTCTTCTGTATCGTTTTCTACGATCAGATCTCATTATTCTTCCGACGGACGTCCGCAGCCTAAATTATACAATAAACCTTTTATTTTCCCTAAAGAGCCTAAACTCCAATGGGAATCAAAACAGGGAGCGTATCGATCTTTCCATCCTATCCAACCGAAACAAGTTCTTCGTGTAGCTGAAACTGACAGTCACGACGTTTATGGACTTTCGTTCAGGGGGGGTCCAATTGTGAAAATATTTGATATGGATTTCAATCAAATGACAATAAATACTCGCACCCGCGTGCCTAAGCGATTTGATGAAGTTTTTCCTTGACAATGGGCGTATTTTAAACTATTGAAAACTGAGAATGAGTTTTGTATGCGTATTTTTTTATTGTATTACGACGAAGAGTTAAGAAAATGTTTCACTTGGTGGCGCTGATAGATTGCATGTTCATCGTAGATTTAAATACTATGTATTATTCTCAAAAATGAGAATATTTCAAAATTATTTGCGAAATGGGTTAATATTCTTGAGTTAATAAAAGTATAGATCCAATTGATTTAGTCTAATTCCTTATTGAACCTTTGTATCTAAAAATCAAAGCGATGTTACATTGTTGAAATATGGGATTGATTATGAAGAGATGAACGTGAATTCATTGAAATTTTGATGAATTCAACGGAGCCAAAAAATATCTCTTTCAGAAATATGGATTTTATGTGAATAAGGGATTTTTTATAGATATACATATGCTTTGAAAACATTTCCTGGATAATCTGAATCACATCTTCGCACAAAAGGGATGCAACTGATTGTTCGGCGGACACATATGAATTAAGATGGGGCTGCATATACATATTATAATTCTGAGAAATATAAAAAACGTAAAAAATTATAGAGTTTCATGGAAAAACACTATTGTGTAAGATCCTTAACTCTTTCCAAACAATGAAGAGGTATTGCAAAATTTAAGAAAAGACGATGTCACCTCCACGAAGAATAACGTATTTACGATTCATCGGTTGAACTGAAGAGGTTATACTTATTTACATACTTTATTTATTTCCTTATCTTTTTTCCTTGGAGGTAGAAATAATCTCTTTGACTTTTGCGCATACAGAAATATCACAACGTTCAGTGAGATATATTTTGCTGCATAAATTATGTACTAATAATGTAGGATTTCTATTAAAATTTATTTTATAACTTGTCTAATCAATCGCGCACTTTGCTGCTTTCCGAATTTTTAGTAAAGGAAAGAAAACTACTTCTATTTATTGAATTATTGGAATTATCATCTTTCTAGGAAAAAATTATAAACTACCCCTGCAACTAGTCCAAGAAATATTGTGGACCAAATAACTTTCCCTCTTCTCATGTCTTGTGACAGGCGGCAACGCAATCCCGTGACCAGTCATAGAATATATGTAGGGTGCATATCTTCTCTAGTAAAATACTTTTCCTTTCCCTCACCTCTTGTCAGCGCAGCAGCGTAAATGCACTACTGTGATCGATCACAGATTTCATGGAGGTCAAATACCTCCTCCTCTACCCACGTCCTATTGAGGGCAGCTTCCCCTGCAACTAATCCTAAAAATATTGTGGACCACATACATTTCCCTCTTCTCATGCCTTGTGAGAGGCGACAACGCAATTCTGTGACTAGACACAGAATGGATGTAGGTCGCATATCTTCTCTAGTAA
>WSXT02048261.1:0-13065 GCA_011762715.2 Neuroterus valhalla
CTAAGACCTACTGGACGTCCGAGCTTTTTTTAAATAATAAATATTTTATCAATTCATGCAATAAAACAAAAGGAGAAGTTTTATGCACCATCAAGGACTCAAAATCTGGCAAAAAAGATGCTGAATGGTTGAACGAAGAAGAAGTTGACTGCGAAGGACGAGCCGCAGATGAGAATTATGATGGCCGAACAGTCTTCCGCAATGGAGAAATCAGTAATTTGGAGGACTGGTTATTGAATCCTTTCGCTCTCAAATATTAAGTTTATTATAAGACTCAATTTCTATTAAATAATAATTTGCCTGTGAAATTTGATATATTTTATCAACAATATTAAATGTTACCTACATGTTTAAGAGAATAATTTGATAATTTATCATATTAATTACATTATTATGATTTATAATTGATTACCGACGGCAGTCGCTGCGTGGTAACTTCCGACTCTCGAATGTCAAGCATGAACGGGCGCGGTTAGCGCTCGGGTGGGTGACTATTCGGGATTTTCGCTTAGTTGTGTTTTCACCATGTTTAATTACGGTCGAGCGGGAGATTTGACGCTGAGGATCGGTGTAGGCATTCGATGCTATCGAATGCCTGACTCTAAACTCGTCTGTCGATAATCGACTGCACTCAGGAGTTTTGGTTTTCTGCAGTTTTCCTCTCCTCTGACCATATGTTCAGGCGAATGCGAACGTTTTAAATTAAAAATCCGGCTGCAGACGGTAGGGGTTTCAGAGATTAAAAATCCAACAGGATTGAGTACGTCAGGCATCGTTTGGAGGCCTATTATGAGAGTTTGAGTTATTGAGGATTTCGGGAAGGGATTCGAGTTGAAGAGTTCAATGTCTAACGATCTGCTGTGTGTGTGTGTGTGTGTGTGTGTGTGTGTGTGTGTGTGTGTGTGTGGAGGGGGGGGGGGGGGTATAGATATGTAAAAACCCGAAAAGGGTATACATGGGGTGATAAATCTAATCTATTCTGATTTATAATTATTATTAAGAGATTTATGTCATTATTATTATAACAGAAATGGACCAGCAGGAGGAGAGTGTCCAAAATCACGCCAAAACCCTGGACATCTTTTATGGATGACCCCTAAGGGACCCAGGATGCTCTCTACCTGAGATCCAAATGAAAACTTAAAACCTTTTAGAATACTCCCTCTTAGCAATCCAAACTTCTATATTTTTGTTAAGATTTACACAATGCGTGTACTGTATACGTCCATTGCAGTTCGGTTGCTGGCTTGACTTCAGCGAAGCATAACGTCTGGCTCATTAGATTTACGTCTTATGCAGTGCTCCCAACGATGGCAAAGCCTAATTTTGATTTTGAGAAAGGGGTGGGAGTACAATTTAGTTTTTCTCAAATATCTTGAGAACGGCTCATCGCAGAGCAGTTCCGACAAAATTTTTAGACTTTCTAAAGAAGACTTGCACTTTGGAACGAGGCAACCACTTATCTACTCAAATTTCCATTGCGGGTATGGGGTGAGGGTACATTTTGAAAATCTGTAAAAATGTGTCATTCAAAAGTTTTGTGAAGGCAGAATACCGTCTGGCTCATGAATTTACGTCACATGCAGTGTTCCCAATGATGGCAAGAGGCTAATTTTGATTTTCTGTAAGGGATAGGGGTAAAACTTCGACTTCCTCAAATGTCTCGAGAACGGCTCATCACAGAGCAATTGAGACAAAATTTCTAGCTTTTCTGAGGCAAATGCACTTTCAGAGGTCGTCTTTATTGATCTACTCAATTTTTTATTGCGGGGATAAGGTGCGGATACATTTTGAAAATCTGTAAAACTGTGTCACTAAAAAATTTTGCAAAGGAAAAATACCGTATGGCTCATGGATTTACGTCACATGCAGTGCTCCCAATAATATCAGAGGCTAATTTTGATTTTTTGTAAGGGATGGGGGTAAACCTTCGACTCCCTCAAATGTCTCAAGAACGGGTCATCGTAGAGCCATTCTGACAAAATTTCAAAGTTTTCTAAGGGAACTGCACTTTCAGAGATCGTCCTTATTGACCTACTCAAATTTTTATTGCGGGTATGGGATGGGGGTACATTTTGACAATGTGTAGATACGTGTCATTAAAAATTTTGGTGAAAAAAACACAACGTCTGAATCATAGATTTATGTCACTCCCAACGATGACAGAGGCTGATTTTGATTTTTTGTAAGGGATGGGGGTAAAACGTCGAATTCCCCAAATGTCTCGGGATCGGCTTTTTGTCGAGCAATTCTGTGACAAAATTTTGAGGTTTTCTACAGGGGACTGCAGTTTCAGAGGTCTCTCTTATTAATCTACTCAAATTTTTATTGAGGGTATGGGGAGAGGGTACATTTTGAAAATCTGTAACAATGTCATTCAAAATTTATGTGAACGAAGCATAACGTCTGACTCATAGATTTACGTACCATACAGTGCTCCCAACGGTGAAAAAGCCTAATTAGAATTTTATGAAAGGGGTGGGAGTACAATTTCGTTTTTCTCAAATATCTTGAGAACGGCTCATCGTACAGCAATTCTGACAATATTTTTAGGTTATCTACAGAAGAACTGCACTTTGGGACGATGCACACACTTATCTACTCAAATTTTCATTGCGGGTATGGGGTACGGGTACATTACGAAAATCTGTAACAATGTGTCATTTGAAATTTTTGTGGACAGAGTATAACATTTGGCTCATAGATTTACGTCCCATGCAGTGCTCTCAACGATGACAAAGCCTAATTTTGATTATGTGAAAGGGGTGGGAGTACAATTTTGTTTTTCTCAAATATCTTGAGAACAGCTCATCGTAGAGAAATTCTGACAAAATTCTAAGTTTTTCTAGAGGGGACACTCATAACTGTATTATGTTTCGAAAATAATAAAAATAAAAGAAGTTAAGGGTTAAAGAAGAGAAGGAAGGGGTGGAGGTTCCCTTCTCATTTACCTTTCCCTTTCTTTTTTATGTTCATGTTTTTATGCAATATTTGTTTTCGTTCATGTTTATAAAATTTGAGAAGAGACATTTGAGGGTGTCTGTCCAAAATTTGGTTCATGTATTCTTGGTTTTTAATTTGAATTTCCAGGAAATTTATATATGTAGTATAAAGATCCTAACTCTACTAATCTTTTTACATCATTCCTGAATTAAATCCTGCTGGATCTCCATCCATATAATTAAATATTACAATACTTAACAGAACTGTCAACATTTATCACTTCGGAATAGTTCTTAAATGGAACCGCATTAATTATCAACAAGGGTTGACGATCGTGTCCAATACGAGGTTGTCCGTGCAATGGTAAATTGACTGAAATTGACACCCACGTCTTGTATGCGGATTGACGGCGATCCGTCCAAATTGGATAATCTGCAGTAGTACTCGATGTGGAAGCTCGCCAATGCACTGTGCAAGCAAAGAGTATCGGAACTGCAAATTTACCAACCTAGTACCTCCAAACAAATACATAATTTCGTAAATACTTCGAATAACTGCTATATAAAACTGCTCTATAAAAAAACCATAGAACTCAAGACTAAGAGTCAAGAGAAGAGTGCCCATGGGTATTCGTGAATTTTATTGTAGAACCGATTTTATTGAGTGTGCTTTTTTGATACCTTTTAGGCACACAAAGAGCTCTTGAGAATAAAAGTTTACATTGCAAAGAGTGTATTTGGACTATTTTGTATGTGATCTAATGCATACATGCTTTACAATAAAAACGCTCATCTTCGAGAGCTCTCGATGTACCTAGTACGTATCAAAAAACCACTCTACCTTATGCGTATAGTTTAAATACACCTTTCACAAATAGCAAACTTTTATTTTCAAGAGCTCTCAATAAACCTAAAATGCATCAAAAAAGCACAACCAATAAAATCATTTCTACAATAAAATTTACATACACAATAAAAAATCAAGAGCTCTTGCAGAATTGAGTGATATACATGCGGAAAACAGGATATTCGAAAAAGCATGATGCCTGAATAAAATGAAGCCGGAAAAAGGATGATGCCGGAAATGATTGAATGCAATTTATGGATTCGATATGCAATTGAAAATTGGCACCTCGTTTTTTTTTTCTTCCGAGCGTAGCATCAGCGTATTTCCCAACAAAGTGACTTTTAGAAGAGTTTTATTATTTCGGGCAAATGCAATTGTTTCATCAATGCATCGCTGAGTGTTCGGCCCTTTTCCTGCGCACTTTTTTATTCCTGACATGCATACATTCTCTATGGCATGTGCAAAATAGAGTTTTAATGAACGTGTCATTGATCGCGGGATAACAATGCAAGCGGAAGCCCGAGGTTATTCCAGAAGCCTACTACGCGAGACCTGCTTTGCAAATAAGACAGCGTTTGCACGTCATTATTAATAAAGTCTTTTATCAATCCGACGACCTCCCATCCACCCCCAAGGTAGAACGATAGTCACTGTAAGAGCTTCATTTAGAAATCACTCAGCTTATGCTCCTAGCCTCAAACCATCGCGTTGCGTATGCAGGCTTCCTTCTGTCGATACAAAATCAGATAAGTGTCTGTTCAACGCGAATTGGCACAAAAATATCAACGATATCAAAAGAAATTATATCAAACGGAATAAGAGGGAACCCCATTCCATCCTAATTGAAATTTAGGACATTTAAAATTTTAATTCAAAAATCTGCCCCCTGTGTGGGCCTATTCACATCGCGCGCTTCGAGCGCCTAGAGCGCGCGTCATTCGGATCACGCGCTTCGCGCTCGATAATGAATATATCTCATGCTACGCGTTCTCGTGCTAAACACTCGATCAAAATTTGTCCGAAACGTAAACTTTTCAACATTACCATTAACTCTAATGAATTAAATGTATATAATATCAATTTATACAACTCTTATCTTGTTTTGTTTAAAAAAAATTTAGTTAGTCTATTTCTAATATCAATATAGTTACAATTGAAACAAAAACTACGCATCCAATAAAAAAAGAACAATTTTGCTTTTCAAACTTTACTTTGTATCTCGTTAAGTTTTGCTAGAAACTTGACTTTCATTTGAAATGTTGTTTCTTTGGATTATTACCAAAACTATGCATCTCAGGAAAAAAAGATTTAAAGAAAATTTGTAGATGTTCTTTCAAAGAACAATTTTGTTCTCAAACTGGAATTTTTTATTTTTAGACTATTCTTGCAGAAAAAAACAAGAACTACATGCCCTATCGAAAAATGATTGAGAAAAAACTTGTGGAAATGTTTTAGTACTTTTACTTTTTCCCGTATCTCCCATAGACTGCTCACAAAATGAAAATTTCGATTTTTCTTCATCATTTTTTGTGCGATCAATATTTGAATTTTCGATATTTTGAGAAAATTCAAAAAGTTGTATTCACGATCTTGTAGGGCTCCCAAGAAGAAACATTTTTTCTCTTTGACTTTCTTTTCAATCTTGCGTTATACTCAAATTTTTAATTAAAAAAATATATATTTAACCAAACAAATGGACTTCAAAATGCAAGTATAGAATTTCCAATTGGAATAAGGTAAATTTACAGTTGAAAAACAAAGACTAATAACATACAAAAACTAACATTAAAAAAAATATATTTCCAAAAAAACTGTTAAGTTTCTAAACAAAATGAGGATTATTCAAACAAAATTGTAAATGTTTAACTACAGTAGTTGAATTCTCGACCAAAAATTGACTTTGGATCAAACAATACCAATTTCCCAATTTGAATTTTGGGATTAAAAATTATTTCTGAATCAAAAATGAAAATTTTAAACTAGATGAATTTTCGACTTAAATCCAGAAAATTCAACTGTATAACTTGAATGGTGAACCGTGAAGAAGAATTTTTAAACAACAACATTAATTTTTCAAGAAAAAAGAAAATTTTCTACCCAAAAATCGATTTTTCTACGGAATAATTAAATTCTCAATTCCAAAAAGCAAATCCTAATACAAATAGTGAAATTTTGAACCATAGAAGATCAGCTTTTCACTAAAAATAAAACAGTAAATTTTTGAAAGAGTGAAATTAATTTTCAACCAAAGTAATGAATTTCAAGGAAAAATGATAAATCTTCAACTGGAATAGATGTATTTTATGCGAAAAAGATTAATTTTTAACCATAAGGAATAATATTATACAAGAAAGGCAAATTTTCCATAAAGTACGTGAATTCTTAAAGAAATTCCTTAACTTTTCAATTAAGAAAAGAATCTTCAACTAAATACTTCAATCTCCACCCCAAAAAATTGCTTTTTGAATGTACGTTTTGAACCAGAGGTGAGGTTGAAATTAAAATACTGCACCTTCAACAGAGAAGTCCAAATTTCAACAAAAGAGTTCAACTTTTAACAAAATAATTGGTTTTCTAACTGAAAAAGGATGAATCCGTGAAACACAATGTAAGCAAGTTTTCTATTATACAATTCAGAAATATTTCTAATTCGAAATACAACTTCTACTTCAAAAACTGCTTGAATTACATTCTTCATTTAAAATTAGGAAGACTTCAGGAGACTTTCAAATTGTGCTGAATTTGAAAATGGAAGAGAGATCTTTTCAAGTATCTCTCTTCTAAATCCAAATTATGATTATTTTAGAAAGTTCCCGTTCCATGTAAAAAATTCCCTGTTCCAAGTGAAACTATATTTATTTACCGAAAGTCCCTGTCTTAAAATAGAAGCCCAAAATATTTTCTGAAACTCCCTGTCTTGAGTCAAATAAATAAAGAGAAAGCAAGTAAAACGTGATAATTTCATTTTTTCGAAAAAAATGATTATGAAACTTTAGCCAGCTTAATAAATCTCAGAAAGCAATCAATTTGCAGAAGGTTTTCCTTACAATGAAAGAAAATTGTAATTCTTTCTCCCATAAAGTATAGAGATATATTTAAAAATGTTGAGAATCAGACTAAAGGAACGTCACATTCTTCGAATCAAATGATGATATATATCTTTTCACTTCATCAAAAAAAAATGCGGTCATTTCCCGGTTTTTCCCCGGTCAAAAGTGACTTATAGTGCCTGTTTCTCAGAAGAGTGACTAAAAAGTGACTCAAAGTGACTTACGTGACTGAGTAGCAGCCCTGTATATTTATCTCCAACATTTACAATTGCACTGATTGTTTAGTAGAATCCAATTGAGTTTATAAAAATAATTGACAGATATAGAAAAAAAATCATGCTTACTTCCGTGCATGCGTACATAAACTATCATATGTCGCAAAACTTTTCTATTATACAGATCATCCTCGACTCGTTGGGAATAAGAAAATAAACACAGGATACTTTAAATCAAAAAGATTCCTTCAAAAAATCATGCAAAAGAAGGCTGAAAGAAAATTAAACAAATCCTACTTCTAAATAAATAAAAATAACCTTCATAGGGAAAAATAATTCTGAAATATAACGAGGTAAATATCGTTTTTTATCCGCATCGAATGTCGATTAGGAAGGCATTCATTATGTATTGAAGTTTCTGAAATATAATCAATTTACGTTTAGTTGCATGTACGCATTTTCAATCTCACTCCATCAACACTCTGAAAAGCAGCAATTTTTCATGAAATTCGATAAATAAATAAAAAGAGTATTCGTGTCGATAAAGAGCGTTTTCTCGTTGCTGGCATACACCGTTAAGTTAGCTTTTCGTTAACACCTTCATTCTAACGTTATGCGCCCGCTTACACCTGACTGAAGCAGAACCCACAATCGGAAATAGAAAAAAATATGTACGTGCTACGGGCATATAAAAGCCGGTATTATCAAACATTAAATACAGTTCAAACCCACATGAGGTGTGATTTCTTTGGAAAGAGAACTTTTATGTGAAAACTTCTCAGTGTGGCGATTCAGCTTACGATTTCTAATTCCCGGTCATTTCCCGGTTTTTCACGGTCAAGTTTTTCAATTTTTTCGGTCGAGTAGAAGTAACATATTCATATTTGTCGCAAAACTCTAAAATTTATTTATATTCATGACGTTTATTCTAAACATCCTTCAATAAACAAATCAAAAATTGCAAAATAAACCAATTTTGAAAAGAATACTCTAATTTTCAACAAAAAAATGTCATTTTTTAACAAAAATGGAAACAGTTCAACTTACTGTTGAAAAAATCAATTTACGATAGCCAAAAAAAAAAAGATTTCCAACAGAATAGGTCATTATCCAAACAGTGTTTCAAACAGTATTTTCAAATAAAATGATGAAATTTAAACCAGAACAGTTAAATTTCAAACAAGAAGATGAATTTTCAACTGACAACATAAATATATAACTGGAACACTTATTTTTCCAACCACGAAGGTGAATCTTCAAACCAGAAGATTAATTTCCAAATAGAAAGAATCATTTTCGAAGAAAAAAAATGATGTTCTAACAAAACGGTTGAATTTCAATGTCAAAGAATATTTATTTTCAACCAAAGATGGAATAGTAACATTTTTAGTTTAAAAAACCAATTTTAAACCAAGCATTAGTGTTTTATACGAAAAAAAAAGAATCTTTAACTGAAAGAGATGAGTTTTCAAACAGATAAATTAACTTTTACTGAAAAAGATAATTTGTCAACGGAAATTTGATCACTCAATTTTTAAATTGAAAAAATGTATGTTCAACTAAACGAATAGATTTTTAACTGAAACTATGGAATTTTCAATTGGAATAAGTTAAATTTTCAGTTCAAAAAAAATTACTTATGACCAAAAAACTAACTGTAAAACAAATTATTACATTTATACACAAAATGATGATAAATAAAATGACGAAAATTTTACTAGAATAATTCAATTTTGGACAAAAAATTTATTTTCAACCAAAAATACAATTTTTGAACAGAATGGTTGAACTTTGAACCATAAAAATAAACATTTTCAAACTAAAATGTAATAGTAATATTCTTATAGTTTGGAAAAACCAATTTTAAACCAGGCATTAGTGTTTTATACGAAAAAAAAAGAATCTTTAACTGAAGGGGTTGAGTTTTCAAACAGATAAACTAACTTTTACTGAAAAAGATAAATTATTAACAAAAATTTGATTACTCAAATTTTATATTGGAAAAAAAGTTTGTTTAACGAAACGAATAGATTTTAAACTGAAACTACGGAATTCGCAATTGGAATAAGTTAAATTTTTAGTTAAAAAAAATGACTCACTAACTGTCAAACAAAGTATTATATTTATACACAAAGTGGTGATAAATAAAATGATAAACATTTAAATAGAATAGTTCAATTTTGGACAAAAAATTAATTTCCAACCAAAAAATACAATTTTCTAAGAGAATGGTTGAAATTTGAACCATAAAAATAAACATTTTGAAACAAAAATGGAATAGGGACATTTTGGCTTGAAAAATTAATTTTAAATTAAACATAAGAGTTTTTAACTAGATGAATGTTCGTCTAAAATGAAAAATATTTGTCTGTAAAACTTGAGTTGTTAACCGGACAGATATACTTCTAAATAAGAATATTCACTTCCGAAGAAACAGATAATTTTCTACAAAAAATCGATTTTCCAACAAAATATGTGAAGTTTCAACCAAATACATGAATTTTCAGTACAAAAAGACAAATTTTCACCAAAATGTTGAATTTTGAACTAGAAAAGATCCATTTTCCACCAAAAATGAAACAGTTAAATTTTCGTCCAAATAAATTGATTTTCAACCAAACTAATGAATCTTCAGGTAAAATGACGAATCTTCAAATGGATAGATGCATTTGTAGCAAAAATATGAATTTTTGAACATGAAGAATAATTTTCTACAAGAAAGGTAGATTTCCCACGAGGTACATACATTCTCAAAGAAATAGTTGAATTTTCAAATTCAAGAATCAATGTTCAACTAAATACTTGAATTTTCACCAGCAGAAGATGAATTGATTTTTAACAAAGTAGTTACAATTTCGAACAGAGGTGAATTTTGAATCAAATAAATGCAACTTTAATCAGAAAATTTGATTTTCAACCAAAAAGTTTGAATTTCAAACAAGTCGTTGATTTTTTAACTCAAAAACGATGAATCCTTCGGAATACTACTTCTACTCTAATGACTGTTGGAAGTACTTTCTTTATTTAAAATTAAGTAAAGGGAACTTTAAAATTGTGACGATTTCCGAATTGGAAAAATGATTTTTTCAAATCCCTCTCTTTTGAATCCGAATTATAATGAGTGTAAAAAGTTCCCGTTTCATGTAAAAAATTCCCTGCTCCGAATGAAATTAGACTTCTTCACTAGAACTCCCTACCCTAAAATAAAAACTATAATTATTTTCTAAAATCCCCTGTCTCAAGTCAGATCAATGAGAAAGCAAATAAAACGTGACAAATTCATTTTTTGAAAAAACGAAGATAATAATTCTTTTTGTAGGTTTCGGCTATCATCAATTCGAATATTAAATTTGAGTCAGTTAAAAAAATTTTTCGAAACAACAAATTTGCAAAATGTTTTTCTTATGATGGAAAAAAATTTTTCCTCTGATGACGTTTAGATGTATTAAATATTTTGAGAATCAGATTACAGGATCGTTACATTCTTAAAATCAAATGATAAAATATCTTTTTGATTCATAAAAAGAAAGCTGTCATTCGTCGTATTTTTTTGGTTTTCAATTAAATTCCCGGATATTTCCCGGTTTCCTGTTCAAATCGATATCCTGCTTCTGTATATTTCCGTATCGTAAGACAAATATGTCTTTCCTTCATGTTCAGTTCAGTAATTACAATTATATTTTATCATTTCAAAAAATTTTGATAGCCTGAAAAAATACTGAGATCCTCAAAACTTCCAGGGACACAATGTCAACTTGAAAGTTCCTCTAACGATTCCAAGTTGTAATTCTTCAATTAACATAAACATAATATAGATGCATGACTATTTATTTTCGCATGAGTTATTTAATTTTCATTAGTCTCAATATAATAATTGCCTTACAAAAGAAATGTACGATTCTTCTTATTCTTCTTTTCTTTGGCTTGTCACCATATTGTTAATAACGAGCGTTTCCATTTTTCAATTTTTACGAGGTGCGCATGAATTGAAAAATGAATTCCGCGAGAAAATAAAGAAATGTAGAATTTGCAGAGCCATTTTAAACAATGAGGATAATAATTTACCTCGTAAACGGGGACCCTTCTTGGTCATTTCACATGATGCGGTAATGTTGCAACTATGTTGTAGATTCGTCTCTAACATTGCAGCGTTTCCATTGAAGGCTGAATTAATACATTTATGTACTGCAAGCGTAGCAGAATAGTTCATCCAGCTTTTGTTAATTCACGCGATATTACGCTTCTCGAAAGAAGCAAAGGTGATTTGCAATTCGCGAACGCGGAATCTTTTGTGGATTCATTAAAATATGGTGATTGTTTAAGGACGATGAACCACCACCATAATCAGTCATTTTCTATAGAATGTATGCGTCGTTAGGAACAAAAAGCCTGGGAGGAAATTCAATTGGTTTATTACTGACGCTATTTGGCCGTCATTTCAATAAAAATCTGAACAATTCTAGTTTTAAAAAGTTCAGACAATTAACATTTTGATAGACTACAATTTCACAAATTAATTTAAAAATTATTTCTGTACTTGAAGGTACTGATTTCATACCGATTCGTATTTAATTGATTCTCATTTCTATGCTAGAAGAAGAATAACTAAAGGGCCGTTCAGAAACTGCATCGCGCTTTTTTTCACAAACATTTTTTCTTGTATTTCGTTTGATAAGGTACCAAAATGAAATAGACAGAAAAAAATTTTGAAAACAAACAGTTTAATATTGAATATTTATATTTCCACGAACATGAATGAAACATCAACCCTACAGTTGAATTTGCAACCAACTTGTTGAATTTTCAAGCAAAATGAACGAATATTAAAATAAATTATCAAATATTCAGAACAGAATGGTTGAATTTTTAACAAAATGTTCAAATTTCTAATCAGATAGTCGAGTTTTGAACTAAAGGGGTGAAACTAAAATGATCGATTTTTAAAAAGTAAAAATTTGAAGCTTTTTTTGCAGTTAAAATTTCGGGAAAACCCTTTTAAAGCAATCAACTACGTTTGTATGCAAGATTCGCTTCGAAGATACGGTTCGAAATTTCTCGGACATTTTTTTTTACAATTTGAACCAATTGTTTAATACAAACATAGGTTATTGTTCACTGAAGCTTTTCCCGAAATTTCAAATCGATATATCATTCGGTGCGGGCGTGAGTTGCAAAAAAAGTCTCTAAGATAGAAATCGGGTGAATATAACATGGCCTAAATAGTTGCACTTTCTACAAGAACAGTAGAATATTTAAACCAAAGAGACAAACTTGCAAATTGCTTGGGATTTCAAATAAAAAAGACACATATTCTACAAAATACTTGAATTTTAAAGGGAAAAACTTTTTAACCCAAGGAGATAAATTTTTGAACAAGGTAGTTCGAATTTTGAACTAAAAAGAAGAATTTTCTACGGGACAGTTGAATTTTCATCTCCAGAATATAGGTTTTTAAAAAGTGGATCTCTAGACAAATAGTTGAACTTTCTATGAGAATAATAAAATTTGCAATCCTAAAAACCAATTTCACAACAAAACAGTTGAATTTAAAGCCAAACATAGAATTTTCTACGAAACAGTCGAAAGACAAAATTTCCAACGCAAACTGACGAATTGAAAAAAAAATAGTTTGAATTTATTCGCAAACAAAAAGTTTAACTTCCTATGCAAACAATATAATTTTCAACCCAAAAAGATGAATTTTTCACAGAACAGCTGCATTTTTCAGCAGAACAAAGAATTTCCAGGAGAAAGTTACATCTCAAACCAGAAAATATGAGTTCCCAAGAATAAACAAACAACAATTATTATTGTTTATGGATATCTTCTATTCAACTTTGAACTTTGAAACAGAGAAGCTGAGTTCATTCAGTGAAACTTGAGTTTTGAATTTCCTACTGAAATTATGGATTTAACGAATACATTCTCATCGCGTGTCTCGTGCTGCGCACACGAACAAAGTTTGTCCAAGACGGTAGAGAAGTTTTGTTGCCTAATTTTTCTCACATGTT
>WSXT02048272.1:0-13065 GCA_011762715.2 Neuroterus valhalla
TCACTCTCGAATCAGTGTGAACGTTAGCGACGTTAGCGTCCACCTTACTTACGTTAATAACATTAAATAGAACGTACACGCCTTATTCGCTTCAGCTGATATTTCTAAATAACGAGTTACATTGAACCTCGCATAAATTCACAATGGTTCCGTATCGTCATCATTATTTACTGTGATTCTTCGCATTAATTCGAGCATCAAGTACACTGAATCGAGAGTGATTTGCCCCTCGCGTAATCCCAGTCAGCCTAAAAGGCGAAAGAGGGGATAACGCGTTGCTATGGACGCAGTTGATTGGACTAGGCTGACTGGGTTCATGCGCTAAGGCCGTTATGCTATCCGGGCGCTCAATCGAGGTTGCGTTATTCATGAATTTCTATTACTGAGGGAGATGAGGGGCTCGAACTTCCTTGATCTCGGGAAGATGAGGTGTTTGAACCCCGTTGATCCCGGGAGGATGAGGTGGTTGAACCCTGTTGATCCCGGGGAGTCGAGATGTTTGAACGCCGTTGATCTCGGGGAGATGAGTTGGTTGAACCCCGTTGATCTCGGGGAGATGAGGTGCTCGAACCCTGTGGTTCTTCTCTTTGGCTATGAACTTCTTCGTCACGTACCCAACGAAGCTTTATACCTAATTGCTGAGCTCGTCTAACCGACAAGTCTTCGATCTCCTTGGATGTTGTATTTTTTGCCACTGCGTTACCAAACTTATCATATATATAATCGAGACTACCTTGCCTCAACCTGCCAACGATGACATCGTCACTCATATGAACAAGTAGAGGAGTTTTAGGTTTAACTACTGGACTACGGCGATCATGCTTGATGTAAGCTTCAGGCCATTCACTGGGATACATTAAACGTGTCCTGTATCGTGGCGGGTTTGCGGGTTCTGCATAAATCGGGAGAGGGGGAGGACTATCTGAACAAACTGAAACATTATAACAACATTCTTCATGTAATTAATGGTAAAATTATTGAATCAATATTTGCAGTAGAAAATTGACTACTACATGCACAATGTATGTACTATGATATTTTAATGAGAAGTTGAGGTCTTCACCAGTACAGACCCTTAACCTGCATTAGAAACTATTTGAAATGAAATACTTTGAACTTTTTCATATTATAATATGCACTTACCGATAGAATTGAAGAGGGCTGACAAACCGAATACCAGAGTAACAACGACTCTCATTTTTTCTAGCTGATAGAAACTTATGAGCGAAGCAAGTGGTAATCGCAGTGTGACTCAGGAACATTCTACAAGATTTCACAATATATACACACATTCTGGTTGTTTTTCAGTTTATTCTTCGTAATTATTTCAACCTTGGGAACATACGTCATGAAAAATTGTGCTTATCTTCAAAACTTGTAAAACAATAAACATATTTGTAAAACAGTTATCTCTGTTACATGATAAGAGAAATGAATACTCTCTTTATGTGGATCTGTGAGATTTTGATTAAAAAAAAAAAATCCTAATGAAATTTTTTTCTGGTTGATTGGAAGAATACTTCGTAAAATAATTAATTTTTTTGCTCATTCTTTATAATATTTTCGAATCATCCTGTTGGATTCTACATGGGTCAAAATCCTAGGTAGAAATTTTCACACCTAATCGATACAGACTGTTCTCAAAGCACATTATATGATTAAAGTCGCAGGAACATGGCGGTTAACACTTTCGGCTGTTTAAAGGGCATTCAAAAGAATATGATCTTTCATTACATGAAGATGAATATAGTTCCTACGTGTAACGGTTTTTTTATGACGCTACTAGTTATTAGTTTGCTTCATCCTACTCGACCGTTTGTTTTTTCAATAAGTTTGGTTTTCTTTTTTCTTTTTACTCAAATTCGAATATCAAACGAATTCCCATTTGGAGTTGATGGATTCGAGATACAAATTAACACTATTGATAAGGATTCACGATACGAATTCGATTACTAAGAGAAAAAGACTAAAGAAAGGATACAGATTTAAAGTGAAAAAATAGGAATATGTATCCATTGAGAGTCGGTCCGATTCCAATGCGATGATTGTCCATAGGTAATAATTACCTTTTCGGTGATAAAAACGCAATACGCTCCGCCCATTATCTATTGAGCACCACCCGAGGACACCTGACCCAATCGCATAGTTATATTTCACTCGCGTGTGTCAGAATTTTAGCGAGACACAATTTATTCCAATCGAATTAATCACCCAAAAGGCGCAACTCTTGTATTTCCTGGCGCCAACACATTTTGTTCTCCCGCGCTTTTCATGATCCGAGCGGGAAATATTTTGGGTAATTGCAATGTATAGACATTGCTTGCCCTTTGTCGCCATATTCAGGCGTGAAAATAAGTATTTTTTTCCAGTAAAGATGAAATAAAAAATGACAACATTTTTGCTGAGAAGATATAGCCCAAATAAAGAACCGAGTCATCGCCGAGGAAGCTGTCACAGAAATAGGTGAAGCTGACGTCATCGTCAGTTGGTTTAGAAAGGAATTTGCCCCTCCCACTTCGTTTGTGTTTCGGCAAGCGGCGCTGCGGGAGAGCAAACAGTAGTGAGTGGTGGGAGAAGTTTCCTTAAGTTGTGCCTGGAATCTATCTCTTCTTTTCTTTTTGTCTTCTTGAACATTCGCTGAGAAAACCTCAACATGCGGGCCTATTAGTATCCAGAGTCTTTTGTTATTGAACAGCTTTATTATTATAAAATCTCTCTCTCCCGGGTCACTTCTCAGCTCCTCCTTGTCGAGAGTTTGGAGGGTATATCAGCTCCTTTTCCGATGGTCTACAAAAGTCTCCGTTGAGACACATTCCGGTAGGGCCAACGTATTGCTTCCTCGCATCGATATCCTGGATGGTTTTCGTATAGTTGTCGCGTCTGGCCTAGTATGCCACGACTGCAGGATTCTCCTCCTCGATGTTCAAGTCCTAGAGCTCCTTCTTGGTGGACGGGCTGTTTCCGTCTAAGATGTGCTACTGGTTCAGTATGAGTGGCCTCTATATATCCAGCGTTGGAACTGTAGCGCAGTGCTAATGGGCTGCGCCAGGGATCAGCGACCGTCCGGCCTCGGCGACCGGGATATTCGAGTCCCTCCGGATGCACCGGATAAAGAAAGGATGGTCAGCCGGTGGTGGTGGTTGAGGTCGACACGTGACCACAATGACCGCACTCTGAGCTGATGGTGTGCGTCCCGAAGACGGTCCTGGATATGGCCTGGCTTCCTGCAGATGTTGGCAGCGATGCTTCTGCTGCTTGTTTTTGGCTATGCGGGGTGTTCTCAGCCGAGACTTTACCGTTAGATGATGATTATTCTCGGCAGACTCTGAAGGTGGCTCGCGATTGTTGTAAGTTGTCAACCGGTGCATCGCGCAGAAAAGGGAGAGATGTGGTTGGACTTGGCGGTTTTGATGGTCCAGAAGGTCCCTGGTATGGGCAACGAGCAACCCAAAAACCGTTAAGTGGGCGGTTAGACTTTGTTTAGTATTGTAGGTGGTCAGTTGGCCATAGGGACTAAGGCATAGATGAGCCTCGGACCCACTCCACCGTCTGATTGCGGGTTCGATTCCCGCCTCGCACTCTGGTGAGGTTGTATAAATGCGAGGTATCATGTTCGTTATTTTAAAGACTCTCAAACCCGTAAAAGGGAGAGATTATAAACAAATATTCCAGAATTTTTTTGAAATTGAATAAGGAGGTTTCCCCTCAAATGGTACAAGCGTGAGTGAGAGTCTGATGAACGTTTCATAAATCAGGATTCCGTAATCTGTCTGCATTCTTGCATTTCGATTTATATTCGGATGTAGGAGAGAGGTGATCTCCATGGCTTGGGCCTTCATGTCTCTGCCAAGCATCTTGAATGGACCGGATTTTCACAATCTTTGACCAAGATATTTAAAGGAGTCCTTTCAATTTATTGGATGCTCAAACATTCGTCGCGGTTCTTGGGTAGTGCCTTGTGCCAGACACTGTTGAAAGCTTTTCAACATCCAGACAAACGGCCCCTATGTTCATTTTCCAGGTAAAGTGATGAGTTAAGTTTTTAACAAAGTTGAGAATCATATATTTCATGGAATGTTCTTTTCTGCAGCCGAACTTTTTTGATTTCCGGATTTGCTAGATTTTGTAATGGTCGTTCTATGTGTCGGGACCTGAATAGTTTGGTTGATTGTCCTTGGTCTTGAAGTCTGTATATTGTTGCTCGAGCTTCAAGATGTTGGTAGTGTTGAAATCGCGTAACGATTGTTTGATACATGGTCAAACCTTTGGCGATGGAAGCATTGTTGGGGCTTACCTGGCTTTCTATAGGGTTCTGTGCTGACACAGATAAAAGCTAGATCTTGAGCATACAAGAGCTTTATGGCACTAATTATTAGGGACTGAAATCATGACCATTGGGAGTTGATTTTCTGTGACAGCGTTTCGCATTCTGATGCATAATTTAACTTCGAAATCTAACACTTTGAGATCCTTAATGACTGAATCGTAGGGATAGGATTGAGGGATATTTCTGATGAAAAACTTAATAGCGCGATTTGAATCATTGCTCTTTTAAAGATGATATTCGAAGCGAACTGACGTTCTTGACGTCTCACTGCTTCCTTTATGGCAGGTGAACGATCCTGGATCAGTGCTGGCGCTACAGGAAGCTTCGTCCGGCAGCTTGGCAAGCTTACGCTTCATTCTCCTGGAGGTAACGACGGAGAAGATGCTGTCGTTATCTTTTTCCATCCTGTTACTGGACCACTCACTGATACTTTTGCAGCTACGATCTGCCAGGCCGGAGGCTGGATTTGTGCTCTGTGACATGTTTGTCGTGAAGCACAGGGTTACCCTGAAAAGGGCAGGCAGGAAAAGAATCGAGTGAAGATTCAAATGCTGAACTCGATGCGTCTGGAAGATCAGAATCGATCAATCCATCATGAGCATCTCGGGATTATGACGGCTGGAAGCGCGATCGTCGCGCTGACAAATACTTTGTCGGTATAGCCGCGAACAGCCGTACCTGCTGCTGTTACCATCTTAAGCGGAAATTTTGAATACGGATAAGAAACTCAAGTTAGGATGAAACAAAGTGATTCAGGAATAAAAAAACTTAACTTGGTGTTTCTCAGTTTTTGTTATTTATTTACGACGGAAAATGATTCAGGAATACAATTGCATCGTATATTTGAGGAGTTTATAACAAGAGCAGAATGAAAAATCGTTGGAGCAAAAATAATCTACGAGACTTGCGGGTGAAATCCTACTTGAGAAGAAACGAGAAAAACAAGGATTGCATCTCATATTATATAATCTAAAAATATGATGTTACGATGGATTTCATTCAATTCTGTTGTATTGTGATAATATTATACACAATACAATTTTCGTTATTAGTCTGAATAATATTCATTTACATTACTTTTCATCAAAATTCACAATTGAAGTCACTCCTTTTATTTGTGAAATTTTCAAGGAGAAAGCTTCTTATTCTAGTAAATTTCTATCTGAGAAATGAAGATTGTCCCTGCGGCACATTCTATTATCACTTCAATTAAATATTGAACCAAGTAAAGCATTGGCAGTGATAACGTCAGATCGACAAAAATCTGTTATTTCAGGTATTTGTCCAAACTGAGAGCACCATAAAATTACCAGTTTAACTTTAATTTCGGGTTCTCGTAACTAATTGTGATGTAAATTCTTTTGCTTACTCATGAAGGAAGCTTTGTAGTCAGAATAATTTCAAAAATTCCAAAAATGATTCGAACAATTCGATCAATTTCGAAAGCATTCTTCTACTATGTACATTTTTGAACTGATGCGACGAAATTCCGAAATATTGAATTTTACATTACCTGTGCACTTCCTCATATTTGAAGAACAAGTTTTTCATAAAAAATCTTTCTCCATGAACCTGATATAAAATTGAACATTAAGAGACCAAATCCAAACGCAAACATCTCAATACTGCATTTTTTAAGTTGGCCGGACTCATAACTCAGCCCATTTTCAACCGATTGGCCTTGAATTTTGAATATGTATTGGAAAATACATTGTCTATGAAAGTACGTAGGATTTTTTCTATATTGCATAGTTCATTTGTTATCAACAATTATCTGACGTTTTTCAGGCAAGTTTTTGACTTTTCAGTTTAGAAAAGCGCCATTCAGACAAAAAAAAATGTATCGCAAAAATCCTACGTACCTTCATAGCATTTATCATATATAATCAAAAAAATTCATTGGCTCATTATGATTAAAAAAATTACAGGAGTTGTTAGTCAAGCCGTGAGCCCTGAAAAAAAGGAGACTTCATGGCAAAAACGCTGCACAGACGCCATTTTGAAATAAATCGCTTCAAAAAAATTGTTGTGAGCAGTTACTGATATACTTGAAAAAATCCCGTTTCTGTAGTATTTCAGCAGAAAATCCCCAATGTTCCTATGTATTCTCATCTTGCACATCTCTAATAATTTAGAGTATTTCTATTGTTGATTCGAAACATCATATGAGATGGTCAATTCTTTCTCTATGGGGAACAATTAAATTCTATAATCTACAATAGTTAGGAAGAAGACAATTAAGACAATAATTTTTCTAGCTGAAGAAAACTTATGGGCGGAGCAATTGATGATCGCAGTGTGACTTGAGAACATTCTTCAAGATTTCGCAAGATATATAAACACACTGGTCGTTACCTGGTTGATACTTCGTAATTATTTCAACCTTGGTATCATACGCCATGCAAAATTGTGTTTAACCTCCAAACTCATGAACACAAACAAAATTTTTACAGCACAGTAATCTGAGCTATGCTATAAGAGGAACTGTTATTCTCTAAATTTGAATCTGTATGATTTCAATGATTCTCAGTGAAGAATTCTCATTCATTTCAATAAAAATTCTTCCTGATTTGATTCAGAGACTCATTTTGTAATGATTCAAATTTAAATAGGACGCTAGGGAAGCTGAGATTACTATGGAGAGGGGGATTACTTCGTAATTGAATTATTTTTACTTCCAATTGTTTAAAATATTTTTATATGATTGTGCGGGAATAAAAATGAGATTTAACATTTTTGGCATTCCTCAAACCCATATGTTATATGGAATATCGCAATTAAATAATAAACAATCCTTGAATCATTTATATTTTAGTGCTTGATATGACACTGTTTGAGGATCAACAAAAAGAAGATGTTCATATTATTAAATACATGATCCTGCGTCTCGAAGAACAGTACTGCCAGTACTCTTTCGAATCGTAGAAGTTACCTGGCGCGCCTACACACCCTACGATGACAGAAACACCTAGAGCTCACGCACCTTTCGAAGCAAGTGTTGAGAAACCGTGCCGTTAACCTTTCGCAAACAAAAGATATACGCGGCACGCTTCCTCAACCACTGCCAGAACAAGCCGCAGACGAAAATCAGGAAGCGACATGACTTGCGGATCAATATTGGTGGAACAAGGTATCCCCTCAAGAGACGATGGTGATTTTAGGACAAGGAGAAACATTAAAAATCAGGCTCCTCTCAAGCCTCATTATCTGCCTAAAATGAATGCTACCCTTGGTTAGGATCTTTTGGAGGATTCTGTCACCCTGGACCACCACTTGTTTGGTTTTTGATGCGGCGAGAGCTTTGGCTGATTCGAATCGAAGGTCCAACCCTTCGATTGATGGAAAGACTAGAAAGCGTTTGCATCAACTAAACAAGAAGATTGTCTGGGCAAGACAAAACGTATCTCGTATGCCGTGTGTGATAGACTACTGTAAAGGGCATAATGCCCAGGGAGGCAAAGGAGAGTTCTCCAAGTCTAGGCAATGTACATGTCACAGGATAATGAATATTGCGTTACTACGTAACGCAATATAGGAAAAGGAGCCGGAAAGCGGGAGCCTGGACAACGAAGGACACTCTCACTTGATAAGCCGGCCTGGCCGGTAGCCAAAGGTTTTAATCACTTTCTTAAATTGTTTTCACCCTGCCTAAGACGTTATTTGATTTTCCGAAAAGGTGTGTGCCCACGAGTGATCTATTTGGCAATCCCCGTATCTTGTATTCATGGGGACGCGCATTTGAAAAAATAGATTTCAACTACTGTACCAGGTGGTAAAGATATAAATCGGAGCTGCGTGCTTGAAATTGTTCATCATCAAAGACTCTACGGCTGCCTCCCGGAAAATCCAACAACCGTTCTCCACATCAAAAAATCAACCAGGTATTTTGAACAGTTTGCGGTCGAGTTTTAGGGATAAGTCGACGTTTGATCGACGAGATTGGAGAACTAAAATCAAACCAAATTTTGTAACCTTATTTTGATTATATCAACGTGCGTTGGATCCTAGAATTAAATATCGCAGATTAGTGTTGTCTCTTATTCAAAAAGGACTAATTGTGTAGAGATTTTGAAAAAGCCTCGATCATCTCTCGATGTAAATATATTCAATTTTACCTTTTAATCTCGGAAATAAATTGTCTTTTCTTTTATCCCGGGATCTTCTGAAATAAATTGGATGGGGTGCATCATTCCCCCTCCTGATCACCGAATAGGGGTCATACACTACTTAAAATCCGGTAATCCTTTCACGGCAAGGGTCCAAAAGTTCGCTCATGAAATGAGGATCCATCATCTTACATTGAAAATGACAAGGCTGATGACCATCAAGCAGCACATTGTTCAAAAAATACGAATACTATCTGACACGAGGAGGAGAATTGAAAAGAGGGAGGAATGGGTCGAGGAGAATCAAAAGTTTCTCGCTGACCTTTCGCGCTTCTTCAGCGATCCTCCTGTTTTTGACAGGAACCCACCGAAGTCCAAAGATGACAAGACATTTTGGAGAGAGATTTATGAAGGGAACCATCCATTGCATGAAGTCACTAAGAACATCATAAGTTTCGAGGAGCTGTGCAAAAACCTCATAACATCCGAAAAGGAATGCCCACCAATCACTGCTGAGGAGTTGAAGAAAGCCTCAAGGAGCACGAGAAACTTCTCTGCTGCTGGTTCATATTGTATAAAGAACTTTTGGTGTAAGAAGTTCACTTCTACACACCAACATCTGGCCCGCATCTTTACCTCATATTCAAAGTCGGAGATTCCTATTCCGCAGTGACTGGTGTCAGGATTAACTGTACTCTTACCGGAGAAACGCGACGTGTCCAACCAAAGAACTACAGGCCAATAACTTGTCTGAAAATGTTTTATAAGATTGTCACATCTATCCTGAATGGCAGGGTTGTTAGGTTGTCTGCAGAGACGCTGCAAGCTACAAGCGCAATCTGACGATGGGCTGGATTGATGACTAGGAAACTTCTGATTTGATTCCCCATAGACTTATCCTCTGTCTGTTGAAAAGCTTGAAGGTTTATTCACATAAAGTAGGGTACATAGAGAGATGAATGTCCCTTTGGAAGACCGGATTTACTATCACCCTTCGCAAACATCGTGTGACGACCAACAGCGTCACTTCCCAAGGTGACGCAATGAGCCCTCTCCTCTTCTGCGCCACACTATTGCCACTATCTATCGCACTTCACGATTCTTATGGGCACTTCTTTGGCGGACTAATTTTCGTGAGCATAAGATGACTTATTTATCCTATATGGATGACTGAAAGATCCATGCATCTGTTTACTGAGCATACGGTCGTCGCATTTTACGTCGAAAAGTTTCCAGCAATAAGTGCAGGGCGTCTCTCTCTCTCTCTCTCTCTCTCTCTCTCTCTCTCTCTCTTTCTCTCTCTCTCTCTCTCTCTGTGTTATATCAGCCTTCAGGGCAAAAATGTGTATGAACTCCTCTCGGAAAATTTAGTTGTTATAGATTTAATGCTTTCACGATGATCCATTATGATAAAATAAGTTGTTCTGGATTCCGATCGTGTACAAAACTACAAATTTTCTAGTTTTGTACACGATCGAAACCCAAAACAACTTATCTCATCTTAGTTGTTCTTGATTTTGTTCCCAAATTGAAGACAAAATATTCTATCCAAAAGCGGAAGATTTTCGCGCATTTCCGTCGGTAACTCGGAGCAGAAACTGCACGATTCTGTGGAGGATTTTTCGTGAGCCACCGGACCGAAATACGCTGAAATCGACAACTCGCACATGTCAAATGATGAGATTTCCTCTCCATTTTTACTTTGTCATATCAGATATAGGAAGTCGATGTTGAAAAATCGTGTGCTATACGACGGAAAACGTTTGACACAATATACTTTTGTTGAACCCAAAAGTGACAACGAAAGGCAAACTATCCGAGGGTATCGCGATGCTGCAATAGATAAAAAATACCTCACCTCTTATCGCCACCTTTAGGAGCGTAAAATTGCTTCTTTCAATAAAAAAGGAAACCAGGAACAATAACAACATCCTTGTGGACGAGGTATAGAGTAATTGAAAAAGCGAGTCATTTTAAGCAACTTAACGCCCTTATGGCGTCGTCTCAATTTATTGCTTACACACATTGCTTTTTTTATCCGGCTCTGTACTGTTTTGCTCGGCAGTTCCTTATCGGAACTTTTGTGTTGACAGATTATGAATTTTCTTTCCTACTCTATGTTCTCACTGGATCTTTTTTCCCTTTAAAATTTGCTTAGCCATCCCATTCACTCATGTAATACTTTGTTGCAAAGAAGTCGGCGACTCAGAAATTTGACTGTTTTATCAAGCATTCGTCTTTTTGAATAAAAGATACGTCTTTTTGAAGGGGAATTCAACTGTCTTTCGGAAACTCCTCTCTATGGTCGCAAAATTCAGTTTTTCAGTTCAAATTTCATTTAACCGGTCTCAGTAAAAGTAGCGCGTAGCAGTTGACAACCAGTCCACATGCATTAGTACTACGTTCTGCCACCAAGTAAAGCATCACACACGATCATGATCTCGAAAATACTCAGCATATCTTGAATAGTTCATACCCTGTTCCGACGCCATCTTTGAGAAAACCGATTTATTCTATTCAGAAAGAAAAATATCAGCGTTGAAAGCATGATTCAGAGCACCAGTGAAATATTTTCAAACTATTCGATCCTAGACAGATCTCGAACGTCTTTTTTATTCTACGGAATTTATCTTATATCTAGCTGTAAATTTCCTAAGGAACAGAGCAAGGATATTGGCAAAATCTCAGGAGCAGGGACTTACAGCATACAACAAAAACCGGATGGAACATCATTCATTGTTATCATTGGTTTATAAGGCAGGTTTTGCTTCGGGATCCTTCTATTTTCTGAAAACGTAAAGAGCGAAAAGTTTTGGATCTCTTGAGAGCTTTATCAAACGGAAAAGGGGGGAAAAGAGCAGCGAGGAAATAGAGGAAGTAAGAACAAATCTAAAAGCCCCAAAAATTATGAGAACACCACCGGGGAAACGAAATGCTCGTAGTGATAGAATGGAAGAGAGCAGAGATGAGGCTGGGGGGGGGGGCATCGGAAGATCAGAATTCGAAGGAGATTCGCAAGACGATGATAGAAGTAATGGAAATACAGGGAAAGAGACAAGAGAAACGCGGGGAGAGCTTAGAAGGGAAATAGAGAAATGGGAAAAAGTTAGAGGAAACTTAGAGGGAAGGATGAAGAGACTAGAACAACAACTGGGGAAGCAGGAGGAGCCGAAAAAAAGAGTGGAAGAGTTAGAAAATAGAATGGAAAGAATGCAGAACACAATCGAGAAAGTTGTAGGGGGGGAGATGCAAAAGGAGGATGGGAATGAGGAAAGGTTGAGAATAATAGAAAGGAGAATGGAAAAGAGTAAGAGAGAAGAAAGAAGGAACAATATAGTGATAAAGGGTAGAAGATTGGATGGGAGGTATTTGAAGGAAGGTGTAAAAGAAGTGCTAGACAGGATAAATGCGAAGGTGCTGGTAGGAGAGGTAAGGAGTATAGGAAGGGATGATGGGAGGAGGGGCCAAATGGCGCTGGTGGAATTGAAGAAAAGGGAAGATAAGAAGGAGGTTAGGTTGAAGAAAAGGCAGTTATATGGCAGTGAACAAAGAATAGAGGATGACTGGACATTGGAACAAAGGAACAAGGAGTACAAATTAAGAAAAATAGCGGAGGAGGAGAAAAAGAACGGAAAGGAAACGTGGGTTAAATATGGGAGAATAAAAATACAAGATATATGGTGGGATTGGAATGAAGAGACAGGAAGGTTGGTAAAAAGTGCGGGTTCGGGGGACTGGGAGAGAAGGAAAGGGAAGAGGGGGGAATAAGAAATAGTGGAGAGCAAAAAGAAAAAGGGAAGGGAGGAAGAGGTGAATGGAAAATATGTTACTGGAATGTAGCAGGATTGCAGAAAAAAGACAGAGAATTCATGAGAAATTTGGAACAGTGGGAGGTGGTAGTGATGATAGGAACGTGGCTAGATGAGAAAGGATGGGAAAGAGTGAGAGGAAGGTTACCAAGAGGTTACAGTTGGCGGGTTCAAACGGCAAAGAGAAAAATAGGAAGGGCAGAGCGATAGGAGGGATGTTGATGGGAATAAGGAAGGAATATATAGCCGAGAAGGATAGGAGAATGGTAAAGGAAGAAATTGAAGGATTACTGGTAGAAGAGATCAAGATTAATATTGGAGGGAGATGGAAGATAGTGGGAGTGTATGTGAACGGAGATATTCAAGAGAAATCTATGGAGGTAAAACAACTGATGGAAGGAAATGAAGAGGGGATCAAGCTTGTAATAGGAGGAGATTTTGATGCAAGAACAGGAGATAGTGGGAGAAGGGAATGGGGAGAAGAGCAAAGAAGAAAATCTAAAGGCAAGATACTTAATGGGAAAGGGAAGAAATGTTAAAAGTGCTTAGAAGAACTGGGATGGTTTATCATAAACGGAAGTATAGAAGGGGATGAGGAAGTTAAATATACGCGTCTGGGAGTTGAGAAGGGATGGGTCATTGACTATGTGATAGTAGACGACGAGGTAACGGAGGAGGTCAAGAAACTAGAAGTACGAGAATATATAGATTCTGATCACTTTTCATTAATACTGACGTTAGATGATGATAAGAGAGAAAAGGATATGGGAAAAAGGAAGTAAAAGTAAAAAGAGCAGGAAGAGGGGATTGGTCAATAGAAGGG
>WSXT02048283.1:0-13064 GCA_011762715.2 Neuroterus valhalla
CTTGCTTTGTACTATTTTCAGATAAAAACATAATAAAAATAGCAACTGTCAAGTATTAAATAATATTTAAATATACAACTATTTTCACATAGAAACTTAATGAACATAGCAATTGGCACGTATATAATAATATGTAAGTAGCTTGCTGTTTACTATTTTTGCATAAAAACACGATAAAAATATAAATCGTCTCGCATAAGACAATATTAAAATAGCAATTGTCACGTATTAAATAATAGGAGGTTTCAACTTTTGAAACAATTGCCTACTTTCTGTACCACTCCCACTCCTCTCATGTCACGGCCGCCAGTCGACTAGTGTAGGAAGAGAAAGAGGACGCATTTCAGCTAGACCCCCTGTGGATTTCGAGCATAGGACGCAACTCGACTACAGCCGCTCGCGCTTGTTGTCAGAGGTGATTGAAGGGTCATTAGAGACAATAGGGAGCTAGGTAGAAGCGTGAGGGGTAATTGGTCTCACTAGAAAGGGAAGGTATCTCAGGTACTTTGCGCTATTTTGGGCATAGCCCGGTTAGGACGCAGCTAGCACATCTACTGGAAAGAAGGATGGTGATTTTGTAAGGCTCAACTATGAAAGTTATTATTGAGAAGGAAGGGGTTCCAAAAAGTCATGTCATCATCATCTCGAATTAGAGAGAATTATTGACTCCTGCCATTTGGTAGTGTGTTCTCGCAAATCTCACCTTTCCCAACTTGCAGTTCCGCACAATAACGACTCTCGGCGATACGGAGTAGCGCCCTTCAGCACGGAGAACCCATCTTGATAGAGAGAATTTATTGCGAGGTCGAGATGTCCATTCCGGCTTTAAGCCACTTACTTTATCCTCCTTTTTTTTCACCCCAGAAGAAAACTACTCGCCGCAGAGGCGCGCGCTCGTGATCGCGGTTCCGAAGATTTGCTCTCCTCGACCGCAGAACGTAAACCGCGCGAATTTACAAGTTCAAAAACCACAGAAACGAGGAGTATATCCATAAAAACCTCTACTCATTATTATTGCCGTGAGCGCTTTCGATCCTGCTGGCCTTGATTCAACGCCTCGATCGATTTGTCTACCCCTCTTTTATTTCGATTTCTCCTTTTCATTTTGTTCACTCTTCTATTTCTTCTCTTTTAATGGTGTTAGAGGAATAAGTGGAAACCTTTTCAGGTAGTCCTTCTCTTATCGTGTAATTTTCTTCTTTCTTGATGCGTTTGTGTACCCACGTCAATAGTGAAAAAATATGCCTTAATGCGCAGCTATTACCTGATAAGGACACCTTTTAGAGTAGAAGGAATATTGAAAATTCCAAGGATAGTCGCTCCTTATTCTTCATGAAAAATTCTTCCTGGAAACAATTTTTTTCCTCGACCTAAAGTTGAGGAGACTTTTTTCTATTCAAACTGTTATTCAGAACTGTACACATGTGCTTTTAATTCAGTGAAAAAGAGAGTTCTGAAGTGGCTTAAAGGCGAGGCATGTTTAAGAAAAGTACTTTTAAGTCCTATAAAACTTTAGTCTCACTGAAGGTTTGTTTCTTACTTACTGGTGGAAGGGATTCAAATTCTTTCTTCTTGAGGCAATCTTATTCGTTGCGAACTCGACGAAGCTTCGATGATCCTTTTTTTTTATTTGGCGTCTTCCTTTTATTTCCTTCGCGGTTTTGGCTTAATACCCTCTGCCCAGACTGAGAATTACGGTGCGGGTCGAAGTAATCGTTGGCCCTACCTCGTAAGGATTTCAATCCGAATGAAAAGTAATGTAAAAAAAAGAAGAAATTTAGGATGTGTAGTTGGTTCAGAACCAATCTATTCAGATTTCACCATTACTGAAATTGGGAAGAAAAATAAGCCACCCTTCGCTTTCCATCATTCTTACATCCCTGATTTTGCCTCACTCCCCTTCCTTTATTCCATCTCCTCTCACTTTTACTGCACTCACTTTCCCTCAATTCCCTCCGTTTATTCTCTTCCTCTCAATCCCTTTCTTTTACTTCCCTCCTTCTCATCTGCCCACCCTACACTTTCTTTTACTTCCCGTCATCCGATCTTTCTCTCACTTTTCATAAACATTAGACATTTTATTTTTCCTCACTCTTCTACTCACTATTCCATGTTTCTTCACTTCCGTTCCACCCAATCCTGCTTATATTCCTTCACTCACTTCCTCTTCCTTTCACTTCCCTCTCCCTTATACAAAACTTGTCACTTTCGCTTGTTTTCCCCTTTTCCTACCTTCTCTAATCCTTCCTCCACTCATTCTTCGCTTTCCCTTCCACAATTCCACCTTCACTTACTCCCACTGCTCGCACTTCCTTATCTCCACTTCCCTTCGAGTTCATTTATTCCAACCCTGCAGATTGGTACAAATCTTGAGCTGAGTGTACCATTTACAAAATTTTATTAGGATCAAAATAGAACTCCCTTTCTCATAAACTTTTTATGCACCAAAATAAGAATAGAAATGGATGAGTGATGCAGAGAAGGGGCGATATGGTGTTGCAGGTAGATAAGGGATAACCGTAGAGGAAAATTGAAGTGAGGAAAATTGAAAAGAAGTGAGTGGCGGAAGGAAAGGCAGGAGAAAAATGTATAGAAAGTAATAGACAAATTCGAGGAGAGTAGAGGTGAGAAAAATGATCTGAAGCATATTGGTGAGTATATAAAAGTGAGGCAGAGAATACATACTTAAAAGGCAAAATAAGTGATAGAAAATAGGGTGTTCAAGGGGAACTTAAGATTATGAGAGTAGGGGGAGGGGAATGAAGGGGTGATGAGATATGAGATGAGGTTAAGGGAAGTAGATGAAGGAGGTGAGGGGAAAGCAGGTAGAAAAAAGTAGAGGAGCATGTGACGATAGGAAATGTAAGATACTGAATGAGGGGAGGAAGTGAAGGAAAAGGACGTGAGGGGAAAGAGGTGAGAGGATCGAAAGTAAGGGAAGTGGAAGTGAGTGTAATAAGTGAGAGCAAAGGGGTAAGGGAATGAAAGTAAAGCAGAGGCGACATAAATAAGGAGAGTGAGTGATGCAGAATGGGGGATTCAGGGTGAAATCGTTATGGGAAAGTTCATAAGGAAGAAGATTTCATCTCGAAATTGGTAAAAAAGTATTTATCTTAAAAATATTCTGCTTCGACGGAAGCATTGTGCAAGTGAAAAATGGGATTTTGGGGAAGAGAAGCGTTCGAAGAGTAACGACACGTGATGTCTGGTGCAGTTTATAGGCTGATTAATGATAAACTGCACTATCGATGGGTTACACATAGATGACCTAACCAACTCGATAAAAACTGCCTCCAGGTTGCTCACAACCAGGACGTTGAAATTCATTAATCACTTCTTGCAAAGCTTAGGTCGGTTACTCTTCATTCCAAATTTTTGTTTTCTTTACCTCTTATAGTTTTGGTCAGATGTCCATTCATTCATGCATTTTTTTTAAGTGGAAAGTTGGGAGATGGAATCAAATAGGAATGAAGGTGTACGTTGTAGAAGTGGAAGGAGGTTAGGTGTAGGGACAGGAAGTGAGGAAGTGTGGAGAAGTGAAGCGGTGGAAAGAGAGGAAAGGGAAGTAATGTATGAATAGGGGTGTGGAGGTCACGAGAGGAGTGGGAAGGGGGAATCAGGGGATATAAGAAGAGGGAAAGGGAACATGGGATATCAAGAAGAGTAGTTAGGAAACGAGGGGAAATAAAGACGGGAGAAGAAAGTTAGAAGGGAGGAATAAGGGAAGGATAGGATTGAAAAGGCTAAGGAAAAGAAGGGGAAAGATTAGAACTTTTCAAAAATCGAAAACTGTCTCGAAAAATGTATAAGATGGTTGATCGAAGATGTATCAATATTCTATCCACCTTCTTCATTTTCTGAACGTATCTTATGGAATAAATACTAGTTTTTAAATGTTAAACAGTTTTCCCAGCACGTGGAGGATGGAATCAATTGTAACATCAATTGTAACGGATTGAGTAATTTTTTCTTTTCTTCCAAATTGACTTACGAAAGATAAATATCTTAGAAGGACACCTTAGATACCTTAAATCCATAAGATAACGACTTTAGTATACATACTCTAATGAAGCAGCAGAATTCTCATTAACATTGTCAACCGGATTCTTTATCGATACAACTATAAATTTTCTTCTAGTTGAAAAAATGAGAATTTTTGTCACTCTTTTCCTGACTTCGGCGATCTTCCTGAGTTTCATAGGTAAATACAATAATATGAAATACCGATTATGTCAGATAAAATTTAGAGACATTCTGCAAATGTCCATAAATTTGCGTTCGCAACATATTGATAATGATAGAGAGCAACAATCTACACCAAACCAAATTTTTTAGACTCCCTTACACAAAGATTCAATATTTTCTTCTGGAATCAGCAAATGTTTGGAGAAAATTCACTCGCTAGAGATTGATAGGAAATTACCAATACGATGGTAAGGGACTAGTACAAATAAATTTTTCCAGGGCAGTATAACCTATTGTACGTATTAATTTTGACGAAATGTTGCCAAAGCAAAGGTGGCAAATTAAACAGTTCCATACAAGACCGCTATTGTGTAAAGTCGACAACTTCATTGGAACCAAAACAAACTCCAATATTTGTCAATTCGTTGATAGGTTACGTCGCGTGACCTAGATACTAAGATGAGATGTATACATGTCATTGCTCTATGAGAGGGACACCAGATTATTCACGAAAACAGTTTTACCTACTATCATCCACCTTGAAAATTATTCCTCAAACGTGTACCCAGTACACTCAAAATAACTCCTAATTTGGAAGAAATTATTATTATTATTATTATTATTATTATTATTATTATTATTATTATTATTATTATACCATTAGGCCAAATCCCTTTCGGGGTGGGCTTAACTCGTTTCCTATGTTTCAAAATTCAAAAATTCATCCATCTTTCACAGAAACCAGTTCGCAGTCCGGTTACGGAGGGGCATCTTCTTCCAGTGGACCTTCTTCTTCCCGTGGACCTTCTTCTTCTCGCAGAACTCCTCGCAGAACTTCTTCGCGCAGAACTCTGTCTGGCAGAGCTTCTTCTTGCGAACGTCGACCTCAATCTGTTTCTCCTACCAGAGACGTAACTCCCCCTGATATTGAAAAACCAGCTATTTTTCAGGGCAATATGGTGAAAGTAGATTACGAATTTCCTCCCCATCATCTCACAGTTAAATCATGCAGACCTGACAGCGGATACAATAATGATGAGATAGAGGAATATACCATCTACAAAACATTAGCAAACACCCGTGGTGACGCTTTTGGAATTTTTGACCGTAAATATGGGGATTTTCTTCAATTTTATGACTATCTCACTGGAAATGAAGCAACAATAAACATGGAACGAGCCAGCGAGAAAGAGTGGATTGTAAGGGATCTTAACGAACCTGAAATTAAGTATTTGGAATGGTACGTGACGCGTTTTGAATGACTTCGAATTCATTCAAATTCTTTCAATTTTTTTTTATCTTAATTGATTTCTTTCGAGTTCGTGAATTCTGGAGTGGAGCAGTTATATTACCAGATACGCAGAAGGACTTCTTGACCAGGATTTCCACCTTACCAACTTCGAGATCATTCCACACGTCGAGTGGTTCGTGTCCGCGCTAAGGTTTCAGGATTATCTCAAACAGTTCTGATGCCATAATAGAATGATAATGTGCAAATGTGAAGAAAAATTGAGCATGATCACATCTGGGATTATTCATAGTTCAATGACGTTATCACAAATCTTCGAAAAAATACAAGATATTTAGCGTGGACATGAACCACCTGAGCTGAGGAATAATCTAGAAGTCGTTAAGGTAGGAATTTTGGCACACCACGTTCTATATCTAGTTATTATGTAGCTTATACTCAAAAGATTTGTTTATATGATTTTTTTTTTCAATTGTGTTGTTCAAATTGTATAACTGAGAGGGAAATTTTCACTGCATAAAAAATTAGTTTTCTTCCAACATAATATTATAAATTTCAAGGAAAAAAAACGAAGAATATGAATTATGTAGAAATTTCAATCTTAAAACTTTGTGGGGATAATTGGATTCAATATGAAAAATTTATCCCAAGTTTCAGTAAACAAATTCCTCCAATAAAAAATGTCGGAGGCTGCTTCCTCTAAATAAAAATTATCTTAAGTTCTGAAAAGAAAAAAGAAATAAATCATTTATGTCTACCTTTCATATTTGTGGACTTTTATCAAGTTATGAATAAATTTTTCTTGCACTGCGAGGGATATAAGATAGGAAGAGAAGTTTGTGAAACGCGTAGTAGGTTTAGAAACAATCTATCCGATTTATTGTATTTTCGAATCGGAAAAAGATTTGATCATAAAATTAGATCGAAAAATTTAATTCTCATCTACCCTTCAAATTCTATCATTTTCACTTACCTAATTTTCTCTCAGTTTTGTTTCTCTCTCCTCATCTCTTCCTCCTTCCACATTCCATACCCTCATTTCCCTACACTGAGTTCTCATCACTTCAACTTGTATACCTCTTCTCTCCCTTACCATAATTTTCCTTCCCCTCATTTTCCTTTTCCACCTATTACTTCAATTCCTCTCACTTTTACTCTACTTAGTCCTGCTCACTTACCGCTCTTTACTTTCTCCACCTTCTACTCTTATTTACTTTATTCTTCCACCTCATATATCATGCCCTTTCCCCCTTTTTTTCTGGGATCATATCTTTCCTAACTTTCCTACACTCCACTAACTATAATTTCACCCTTCCCTTCCTTCACTTACCCTTTCTATTACTTCCCTACCCTTCTTGTGCGATTCTGTCACCCATATGAATTCGTCAGGAATTATGTTTTTGAATATATTTCCGAAAAGAAAGTACAATTCAGCGAATAGCGTAGAAGTGAAGGGAAAGCGGAAGGAAGAGGAAATGAGATATGAATGAAGGTGAAGGAGAGTAGAGTAAGTCAAGGAGGTAAGAAGGAAGCGAGTGAGGAGAAGCAAAGAGATGTGGGTAGTGGGGGGGGGGGGGGGAAGGTCAGAGACAAATGGAAGGGGAGTCAATAAGGAGTGGGTAAGGAGAGAGGAGGAAATGCGAGGGGAGTGGAAGTGAGTCAAGTGAGTGAAAGCTTAGGAGCGGAAAACTGGAAGTAAGGCAGATGAGGCACACATAAGAGGGGAAGTAAGTGATGGCGAATAGAGAATTCAAAGCAAAAGCGTCATAAATAAATTGAGAAGGTTAGACAGGACCAAATAGGATAGGGAAGATCTTCATGACGTTAGAGATATGACTCAAAATCTCATCTTGATTCGTTTGTTGATTTGAGCATCGTTTGTTCTGATTCCAATGGACGATTAAATTAATAAAAAAGAAGTCTATCTGTTTCAATTTTTTTTCAAAAAAGAAGTCAGGGGACAGAATATGATAGAAATCAAGAAGTGGGAGTGGAAAGAGTATGGTGAAGGGACGAAAATGTTGGGCATGTAAGAGATTGGAGAGGTGAGGAGAAGTGAAAAGGAGGAAATATGTCGTTATGGATAGGTAGGGTACGGGAGGGAAAGTCACGGGATGTTGGAAAAGGGAAGGGAAAATGAGGGGTGGACGAGCGAATATTGGAAGAGAGAGGGCGTCAAGAAGTAAAAGTGGAAACTAGGAGGAGGGGAATGAAGAATAGAATGAGGAGAAGAAGGGTGAAGAAAGGATGTGGAATTCAGAAAGAGGAGATTCTAGGGTTGGAGATGGGAAGTGCGTGTAAATACAGGGGTTCAAGTGAGAGGGGAAATTCAGATAGGATGAGATAGGCTAGACTAGGGAGGCGGAAAGATAAGTTTTTTCTTCACTTTTTTTAAACTGATTTACTCTATTCATTTTGAGACATTCCTGAAATAAACGATACGAACATATTGTTCATGATAGAGAGCAGCCTCTTCTCTTAACCTCAACTTTTTAGGCTCCCTTAAATGAAAATTCCATATTTCTTCCCCTAATTAGTTAAAAGAAAATTGAGTCGCTGGAAATTGAAAGAAAATCAATTATGCATGACGTCATCAAGCACATTCTAGAAACCTAGCACGGTCACAAACCACTTTAGTTGTAGCATAGTCGATAAAGTAGTTATTCAGAATTGGAATCCACCCTTTCCTTCTCCCACCTGGTAATTTCAAGCGATGGAAATCGTTCAGGTGAGAAATGGGCCATGTCCCTTTGGAACGCGATCACGTTTACCACCTCTAACTTCCGGCCATAACCTTGAGATTGCTTCCAGAGGGGATTCGTGCAAAACACACGATTAAGCGACTATGCTGCTGTTTACTGTTATTTCCAGCAAGATTCCAAGCACAGGAAACTTTGGTCCCTGTTACCCAATTTCACGAGTAATCCCCTCTAATCTCCTTTATCTACGTCGCTGACGCGAATGACCGCGAGACTCACAATACGAAAATGGGTAGAAGCAAAGAGAATTCTCGCAAAGCGGACTGCTTACTGAGATTAGGACTTTCTTTTAACTAGGAGAACTACCGGGTAAACGCCACCAGGGACTCGTTGAAAGAGTGAAAGAGAGGTTAAGATGGCTTATGGGATTGAGAGAGATGAGGTACAAAAAAAAATGAAGTTAGAGTTAAATGAGAAGAAAACAGGAAAGAGAGCAGGGAGAGAGCATTGACTGGGAAGGAGAGGTAAGAAGAGGAATACCAGTACAGGAAGAATCAAATCTGAGGATGCTTTCAGAACTCTCAAATAACACTAGAACTGAAGAGGGATCGACATGAGGACGAGTGAAGAACCTTTGTTTTTGAAATCACCATAAGAATTAAGGAAGTTCCTATGGATGATGCATATGGGAAAAATTGATAGAGTTAGAAGTTTATACCGGATCGGCCAAAGGAAGGTGCCTCGAACGAACAGGGTACGGGACGTCGAGAAGCCGCTGTTTGCATGCCTTGACGTCAAGCGCCTAAACTTCCAGCGCCAAACCATCCTGGCGATCAAATATCCTAGAGCCTTAACGTACTGCGCATAAACGCCTTGGCGCCCAAACGTCATACGCTTTAACGTCAAGCGCCTAAATATCCTGGCACTCAGATATCCTAGGGTCTAAACGTACCGCGCCTAAACTCCTTGACGCCCAAACTTCGTGCGCCTTGACGTCAAGCGCCTAAACTTCCAGCGCCAAAACATCCTGGCGCTCAGATATCCTAGGGCCTAAACGTACCGCGCCTAAACTCCTTGGCGCCCAAACGTCAAGCGCCTTGACGTCGAGCACCTGAACTTGCAACGCCTAAACTTCCAGCGCCAAAACATCCTGGCGTTCAAATATCCTAGGACCGGAACGTGCCGCGCCTGAACGCTTTGTCGCCTGAACGTCGTGTGCCTTGACGTCAAGCGCCAAAACAGCTTGGCCCTCCAATATTTCAGAGCCTTAGCATACCGCGCCCAAACGCCTTGACGCCCAAATTTCGTGCACCTTGACGTCAAGTGCCTGAACTTCCAGCGCCTAAACTTCCAGCGCCTAAACTTCCAACGCCAAAACATCCTGGCACTCAAATATCCTAGGATCTGAACGTACAGCGCCTTAACGCCTGAACGTCGTGCACCTTGGCGTCAAGCGCCTAAACTTCCAGCGTCAAAACATTTTGGCCCTCCAATATCTTAGAGCCTAAACATACCGCGCCTAAACGCCTTGACACTCAAATTCCGAAGGCCTTGACGTCAAGCGCCTAAACTTCCAGCGCCTGAATTACCAGCACCAAAACATCCTGGCGCTCAAATATCCTAGGACCTGAACGTACCGCGCCTTACCGCCTTGACGCCTGAACGTCGTGCGCCTTGAGGTGAAGCGCCTGAACTTCCAGTGCCTTAACATCTTGTTATAAAAATGCAGCATCCAAATAGCAGATCCTAAACTTAATGTATTCGAACAAACCCCTCCCTGAATCAAACTTTGAACCGACATGACCCCCAGAAAATTCCGGAAGAACCTTCTTCTAACCAACGCAGAACGAACACTTTCTTCAAACGAATCCGAAACGAACATATGGAAGAGAATAGAGTGAATGTGAAATTACGAATGCATCGAACAATACCTATAAAGCCTCCCTGAAGTAGATACTATAGCATAAATGTGAAAAGACATAGTTTCAAGCTTATCAATCAGGAGTCACAACTTCGAAAAAAAAAACTCATTTCAAAAGCCATCTACATATTTATCTCTCTCACAACCGAATCGGGGATCCGCTTGTCAAAATGAAGTCAAAAGATCATAATTTTAATAACGCTAAGTACAGCAGTACTAGAAACATTGCTACCGACGAAAAAAAACCTGGTCAAGTACTTTCCGTTGGTGAAAATTTTGACAGGAAAGTGACACATCGCCAATGTTCTGTCAACTGAACCAAAACGTATCACGCGATATATTTTTTTCAAACACTTTGCTGCACATTCGACCACAGATGCTAGCATTATTATGAAATATATGCAGATGACCCCACTGAAGTTTGATGTCCCTTTCGAAGCTTGAAAGGTCTTCTATTTTCACGTAAAAAATCAAGCCAATTTAATTCTGAATGAGAGAGTTTAACTTTGGTCCTTGGATGCTAATCTTCTCAAATCAATATTGCATACTATGAGGAAATTCATAAAATCAATGATTTCCAAGAGTTCATTCAATTCCACTTTGTGCGTAAAATTTCATCACATCCATGTTACGTACAGTACACGTTCCTATTTTGCGAGAGAGTAATTTATCACCACTCGTGACTGTCAGTTGGGTGAAAACCGAGTGGATTATTGTAGTGGCAGAATTGTTAAGTAAAGTAAGCAAGCGCCGGCCAGCATACATGATATTTCCGATAAGCTCGAGAATAGATCATTAATGTCGCAACCTGTACGCAGTGGCGACTCGCTGACGCAGCCCATCACTGAGAAAATAATCGATTGGACGTTAATTGCAACGTGGTTCGCTGGACCGACTAACGCGGCCGTCTACGAATTATATGTAAATAACAAATGACCCAAAATTTCAGGAACGGTTGATAAACGGCCAGGTCAATATATGTATGTCCGAGTAGTTTCGAGCAAACGAGCGTTTTCCAATTAATGGATTTGCAGCTTTGTTTGATCATACGAGACACGAGGTGACCACCATGAAAAACTATCCACGCAAAAATGGTTTACATGTGCGTAAGAACGTGACTCGAGAAACATTCTGTGAAAATAATTCCTAGCGTGAGCCGAATTCTGATGGACACTTTGAGCTCAATGTTTTGCTTGATCCGATTACATCCGATCTCTAGAATATCGGGGAGGCACCATTTGTACCGATCATGTGGCTCAACCAACGTTTGCATAAATTATACCACGATCGATGACACATTGCTACCTGAATCACGAATAATGATGTGCGGTGACTGTCAGTTTACATCCCTGGGAACCAGAGCTGGCTACAATTCACTCGATAAAGCAAACTGTTTATTGTCCTCCAATAACCAGAAGAAGAATTTGCACATTTTTTGACATTCGTCAGTATATAATAGTTGTAGAATAATTTTGAACAGTTGTCAAGAGAAGAATGATCATCATCATTGATGCTAATCAGAGAAGCCACAATATTGACGAGAGGTATTAAGCTAGATGATTATCGAGCACAATTGATATGTCTGCGGTAAACTTTACTATACTGTATGAAAAGCAATTTCATACATCCACTTTTCTAAACTTCCGGATCTATATTGCGATCTCTGAATGATGAAAACGGAATAAGCAGAAATTATCTGAGCTTAAGATGGCCGGAGCTGGTATGGATAATTTGAGATTCGTTAGTGTTGGGCAAAGGCGATTTCCAAGTGGGGTTAAAAAGCAAACAGTTATTAACCTGCGCCACCTTGATGCGAATTGCGAAGTGTTATCGGTTCACGCGAGTGGATTGGCGGTTCGTGGTTGTCTGAAGTGTCTTGGAAAAAGCTTTCGAGCCAACTCGTGACGATGTAGCGTCTGCTAGGTGATCCTACACAGTATATATAGAGAATCTTCTATCCACCCCCTATGTTTCTCGTACCTCATCTCGATCTTGCGATCGTGAGGTCGCATTAACAGTACATACCTCGCGTTCGAAACGTTCCTCTCCTCGAAGAGCTGATGGAGAGTCTTGACCCCCTATGTACGGTCGTATACTCTATACACGAAGCAAACGTGCCTCCTACCCCGACGCGTTGTATCTCTTTGTAGGATTTACGTACGTACCTCATGGCCAACACGGATGAGAGCCAAGTGACATGAGAGATGAGGAATGAGAGGAAGAAGATACCAACTGCCTTTCGGATATAAATATATAAACGTCTAACAACTCTTTGCCTATTGTACTTGACGCTCCGAGTTTACATGTGTATTTTATGCCGAGTTTCAATGGGAGGATTGAAAGATTTCGTGTTTTATGATGCTGTAAGAAAGAAGGAACTATCGATACACAAGGTGTGATGAAAAATTCTCTGAATGACTGCATGAAAAATTGGGATGGTCTAGAAAGGGTTTCGAAGGAATTTGAAGAATCTAAGCGAACATAATCTAGAACAAATGTGTCTTGTGAAACGATGTTGCATCTTGAACGAACAGTCTGCAACGAAGAATCGTTAGGTTGATAAGCAAACATCACTTTATTTATTTATCAGTTTTGTTTGAATCAGTAATTTTGTATGAGCTTCTGGATTTCTTCAAGAAACTTTGCAAATTTCTATATTCACTTATGTTTAGATTTATATTGAAGGCAGTGTTCGAAACTGAGTGTTTCAAACCATTGTGTTGACGGTAAGAATTTCCACCCATATCAGCAAAATACCACATCACCATATTTTTCACAGATTCGGAATCCTTTTCTGCCTTCTATTCCATGTTTCCATGAATTTATTGTGGCTCAAGTTGTACTAGGGCATCGATTTCGGAGGCAGTCCTTCATTTCCAGCTTCTTATCATTTGCCTAAACACTAGACCTATTATTACTCTGTATTATCTGTCACGCTACTTGGTGGGTACCTATCACCACTACGTAGCGCGTCCCCAGGTTGCGGATAGAGGGAAGGCCCCTGAGGTTA
>WSXT02048294.1:0-13064 GCA_011762715.2 Neuroterus valhalla
CTGTAGAAAATGATGTCAATTTTTGAATTTTCCGCGTATTAAAAATAGGGGATGCAACCCCCAAAAGTCAAACATACCAGAATTTGTTTTACTTTTCATAAGAATTAATGCCCACTTGGTTTGACCAAAAAATATTGATTAGAAGAAAAGTTATTTGAAAAAAAATGTTTTTGGGGGGTGACCTTTGAGAGTGGATTTCACCCCTTGAATATGTTTCTCCGACGATAAAAAAAATACGAATCTTTTGTTTTTTCAATGTACTACAACATATACAAAAATGATCAAAATCGTTGAGTTCGGGTTGGGGTACCTTCCGTAAGAGTATTGTTAATCTGTCACTGACCCCTGATCTCTTGTGACATACGTGTGTTGAGCCCTCCTGACGCTCAGTTTATAAAAGAAAAGATTTTGTTCGATTTTCTAGTGGATTTTTTTTTCATTTACCTTCTCCCTAGTAAGACGATTCTGACTTGTTTATGGTTTGACGTTAACTCTAACTCCCTAATGTTATAATATGCAATTAGCTTAGAAAGGAACGCAACGTGTAGTACAAGAGTTTGAACACATTAAATTCACGTTCGAATTTCGAACAATTTTACTTATAATTATAAAAATAATCACTTGAACCGATTAATTGGTTCCTGAAAAACATATCTTGCTCACTCGAACCTGGAAAAATTCAACCTGTAGGTATGAACAACTTTCGAATGAAAATCGCCAGGAATCAAATTGAACATGCTTCGAGAAGAATTATCATTGATGAGAGAAGAGATAATATATTAAACTTTTTTTCAATTAGTTCGGAAATAAGCCCCACGGACCTCAGGCCCACACTTATAACTGTTCCATACGAGGAATAAATTTAAGAAAATGGGCTTTCGCTAATCATCAACTGCATCAACACGAAAAAACTTCCCTCTTCCTTCCTGAAATTCCCAGTAGCGTCTCTACCCTCTTACAGTCAGTGTCACTTTCTAGGCAAACAGCTGCCTACGTTGGCCGACTCCAAGTCCAATCGGGTCCGATGCGACCTCTTAGGTTGTAAGTCCCTCATTTGCTCCTTCACTCAGTTTTGTCTAGCTGTGAGCGGCTCGTTGAAAGCCGGGTGCTGAAAGAAAAAGTGAGGAAAAATTGTGTCGAGGGAAATCAAATTATTCAGTCACACCACACAGATTGTTGATCTGAAATAGGAAAAAAAAAGAATTGCTGCTTATTTTTGGTTATGGATCTTGTGCTGTATAGCTGAATAATCCGATTTCGATAAACAATAATGAGTTGGAGATCGTAGACTTTGGATTTCTTAGAGACATCATTTGAGATCAAGCGAGGATGCAGGAAAAGGAGCTAGAAATGATGTATTAGAAACTTTTGGGATAAAAGTTAAAGGAAAATTCAAGTTTCATAATTGCTCATCGTCAAATGAACATGACAATAATCAGCAATGCAAGGAATAAGCACAGTGAGACAAAGATACAGAATACGGTGGACAAAGAAGTCAACTGTATATCATCAGCATTTCGGGGGGACCGACGCACAGTTTAGGCAAATCACATTTTTTACTCTGATTGATATCTATGATGTTATTTGTTTAACGGATACTGCTCTCTTTTGGGAGCAACTGTCATTCGGGGAAGTGAGGCAAACTCCTAGTAGAACTTCAGTACACTAAAATTATGATCAAGTCTTAAGACTGTGAGATGAAAGACTACGTGCGGAGGAAGAAATCAAAATGATTGGCCAGCGAAACTCTCACACATTTAAGAGCACTGATCATAAGAACAACTATTCTACCTAGATATCGTTATAAAGGTCACTGTTCTCATCTCTCAATGAGAACGATGTCAGGTCTCGTGTGCTGGATAGAGTAGTTCCAGTTCATTCGGCACTACTTGTTCTAAACAGTTGAATCTATCTCTATTGGAGCGTTTGGCGCGACTGAGTCATGACCAACCATTTTAAAGTGACAAAGACAGCAGTAAAGCATTCTTCCTCATATTACTATGCATTCAGATGATTTGAACAGAGCAAACGATGACTCACGTGAAGAAGATTCATCCTTTGAAATTCTGTAAATATCTCCGTTGACACCATGCCTTCATGTTGTTTTAGAAAGTTTTTGTCCACCTCTTCCTTCTCCTGTGCCTTTGAAAGTGAAAAATCTTGATAGACGCACACAATGTCTTCACCTTTGATGATAAGATTCAGGCCAAGGGTCTCAGAAGCCTACTCCGCCGCTATGTTAAGAAACGCTCCTTTTCCAACTATTCCGTGATTTTTGACAAACGCGAGAAGAGAATTTCATCCGTTCGCAGTGATGCTGTTCGTGCTCAGAACAATTCTGTTGAGAAGAGATTGGGGGTTTGAGAAGTTCGCGTACGCCTCTGCGGCATGCAACGCTCAAGCATGGGATAGAAGAGCTGATATTCAAGCTTTTCTTCATATGCATGATCTTACGCTTAGTAAGATCGAGAGTCCGGAGAGTTCATGGACCTACCCCAAACAGGAAGAGTAGAACCGGGAAGGCAAGCATGTTATTTGCACATATCTCGTTCGACGCTGACAGATTGAGAGGCCATTTCTTTCGGAAAAGATGTTTGTATCTGCTTCAGTGAGACTCCTTCACTGATGTTATATCTTGTGACCCTCCCGGGTTGCCTCTCCATGTCCAGGTTTTTTCAGGAGCACCTCCGTCTCTTCATCCTATACCTCTCCTCCCTGATCACCAGTTGAGTCCTCTCCTTTTCCCTGTATCAACCTCCTCATAACTTTCTATCCCTCCTCTTCTCCTCTTCTTCAGCATACGCATACTACTGCTAGCCTTATTTTTCACGCTTGGATTCTTCGAATCATTATTTCATCTTTTGTGTCGCAACCTTCCTTTGATCCCTGTTCTACCACAAGACATTTCAGCAAATTTAATTGAATTACCATTAGTCTTTCTTATCCTACCATGCCTCACTCATCTTTATTGCATCCCATTTTTCGGATTCAGCCCTGAAGCCTTCGCCCATGTTTTTGAATTCCGAAACATTCGAGAATGACACTTTCACTTCTCCATCTCCTCTCCGACTTGTCTTGATGCTTGTTTGCCTTCCGTGAAGCCTGCAGCGTTCCCTCGACTTCAAACTCTTTGTTCTATGTTCTCCCTTCCTTGACTTGTTTGACAAGCTTTTGAAACTTCTATCCCTCCTTCTTTCTTTCAATGCACTCCGCCCAATCATCAATGCTCTTTCTGTCTCCTGACAGGTCATATCTTCTTCATATTTTACTAAAACCCATTTAAGGTGAGTTTGAAATCACCAAAACGCCGGTGGAAGTGCATAGAAAAATTTCCACTGCTCATGTTCATGTTCATGTTCAAGAGCCTGAACCGCTATCACCTAAGCCACCAAGATGTCATATGCAATTCAGTTCCACTTAATATGAAGAATTAAAAAATTGGAAACATTTATCGTTCAACTATATATTTGAATGATTCGTAAAGAATAAGTGTAGAATTTCCTAAGTTTATCATCACTTTGCAAGGATGCAACAACATGAATTAACATTTGCGTAAATTATCTATGATTGCTCATCAACTTGGAACATATTGGGACCAAAAATATATTATCGGCATAGCCAGAAAAAGTACATTTAGATCATATTATTCTAAGGATCAGCAAGCAGAACCGTTTTTCTTCAGCTGTATGAGAAGAAGATCAGTAGCAGAGGTTGAGCATGCAGGTATACCGATTATTTCAGAGCAGTAAAGGTTTTCCCTGGTGAAAGGTTATCAAACAGAGTGTCAGGCGGGCTGCATCAGGATAGAAGAGCTTCTACCCGGAAAAGTCGTAGGTCCGCCAATTCGGGCGAAGCAAGTCGTGATAAATCTAACAGAATATCTAAGAACTCTAGTGTCTCCGAATGGAATTCACGATTGCAGCGGGTACGGCGGCCTATAACTTTTGCGAATAAACACTCAGTTGATCAAGACTAGTTCTCTTATGTCCCATAACCTGCAGAACACCATTTTCTTTAAAAATTTATTCTTGAAGCATTATTGAAAGGACATCAACTCCTAAAATTATTTTGAAAAATATTGTCATGAATACACATTGTGTAACCAATTACTTTTGTTGACTTCGATTGACTAAGTAACGGACTAAGTTAAGATATTAAGAGAAGCTACGAAGTTTAAAATTCCTCACGATGATATTGCACTTCGTTTAATAACGGTGCCTTTGATACGCAAAAGCAAAGTGTATTGAAGATATCATGACTCAATTCGGGTTGCTCTTCTGAAGGTACCGACTGTTTTCATAAAAGTCCCTGATCGCGTACTCCCTGATGGTAAAAAAAATCCTCACATTGCGACGATTGTTCAATGAACCCGCTTTTCGAATTTCACCGACTCCCAAGTCTGCGAGATGTTTAGTGCATCAGTTGTGCAAATTTCCCGTGGCTGATATTACAATAGATTGCCTGCAAAATTCGGTCAAGTGGATGAGCAATGTCGCTGATAGAGACTCTTTCGCCTCCTCAATCACACATCACGATGTCAGGTCGATGGGCTTGGATATAATGATCCTTCCGCATAGTCACATCCCAGTATAAGATGTCTTCATTTCCTAAATCGGAAACTGGAAGGTATCTGTAGAAAGGAATCCATTCTGTTAAGAGTCGTAGGATGGGGGCAAGTAATGATGTATAATGCCTGCCACCTTATTATGTCTATGCGTGTACTCAATCTGACCCATTATGCGACAGCCATTCATAGTCCAAGATCCCACTGTATGACAACAAACGGTATACGGCGGGATTATGAAACTCATCCGAGATGAGACCTTACACATAGACGTTTAAGAAACGCTTGGTGTGCCGGTACCCACACTAGTGCAGGTACGATAAATTTGTCTTTTACCGATGAAAAAAATTGAACAAACACCCGGTATCTACGCTGAAAATATTTTTGCTATAATATTGTAGGGGACAATTACTGCTTTATAAATATATTGGTCTGCTGCCACATACCCCGACAAGAACCTTCGGTAAACCGATTTGAGAGTATGTTTTCTGTCAACGATCTACCCTTATGAAGATTTTTTTGTTGGTACCATCAAGCCATTATCCCTTGCGGGATAAGCCTAGCTCGTTTAGAGTTAAAGTTGGTTGGGTTGGATACACCGGAGGACACCATTCTTTCGCCAACATGCCAACGGCATGTGTTTTTCCCGGACGATCAACCATCCAGGTACTAACCGCGTCCAACTCTGCTCAACATCAGCGAACGGACGAGGACTGGTTTTTCAAGCGTCGTATGACCAAAGTTTACAAAAGTTCCAATAGGAAGACTGAGACAGTAGGTTGAGAAAAAAATAACTGAAGGTCTTGAAAATAGCTTTATACACGCTTTCGGTTGAAAAATTTTTTTATAACAATCACAAAATTGTTATTGAATTAGAAAAAGGTTTATTGCAAATTACATTTGAATCAGACCAAGCACCCTTCAAAAAAAAGTACCTCAATCACTAAAAAATTACTCATAATGCGCAATTGTTTCTAAATTCTGTTCTCATTTATTAAATTTTGTCTTTATATTTTTTTTGTTACTTCAGATTGGATTGAAAACAAAGACCGCCTAATAAATACCTAAAACTCTTCAAAAATCCCCCGCCATCGTTTTGAGGATGGATTGTAAGGAAACTAAACATGATATAGAGATGCAGTTTTTTGTATTGATTTCGTACATCTTTTCTCTAAAAATTGATATATTGTTATCATTCACTCATTGATAATTGTGTCCTTGAGATGACCTCAACCGCGCCTCCATAAGAAAAATTGTACCCGACTTTGTGGCAAGCCTTCTTAGGCTTATCTGGATGAATCTTAAAAATAAAATTTCTGTATTCTTTATGATTTTGGCTATGCGCTGACACGAGCTTCTCAATCCGAGTTGAGAATTATAAAAATTGTGGATTTTTGAACAAAATATCGAATTTTTACCATTTTTTTCGAGCTAAGAAGGGCTCTAAACACGTGAAAAATTTTTTTTCCCAAAAGCGCTTGTATCAGGCCATAGCGACACATCTACTGAACAATTTAAAATTTATAAACAAACAATGTCTCAAATACCCTAGTCAGGCCCTTGCCAACACTTTTGAAAAACATGACATTTGGGAAAACGTGTTTGAAGATGAGCATTGACGCGGAAGCGCGTGAAAGGACAGAAAGTGGCTCTAATGGCCACCCACATCTCGCAAAAGATCCTGTTTTTGGTTAAATCCTTTGCAGGGTACATTTCTAGTATCATGATGATTCGAAATATGTTAAAAAATCGATTTTTTGTAAAGCGATTTGCAATGAAACTGTGACATATTAGACCAAAGGAATAATAAACATACAATCCAGAAGGCTTACGTTTTACGAAAAAGGAACGTGAAAAGAAAATGGCTGACGTAGACGGTTGTGTCATACACGCGATCCCGGTCTTTTGCTCATAAGGTACAACAAAGTTAAGCTGCGGTGTTGAATTCACACGAAGTGTTGATTTGAAGTGCTATGGCTCGCTCTAATAAATAAGTGATTAATATTACATTCAGAAAAAGCATGTTTTGAGTGATATTACAGCGTGCTCAAACCAAACCTAAATTTCTGGACTTTTGGCTGATTGCACGACCCGATCTGATGAGAAGGGCGTCTTCTTACGTTCGAAAAATGTTTAGTATCATTAGAACTGAGCATTCTAATAGGCATTCAGATGAATGAAAGAAAATAATGAGTGATTATAAAATAGAAGGTTGATTGGTGTAGGTTAATCATTGTGGTAGCCTTGTTTGTGTATAGATGTGACCCTCATATTCGTACAAATCATCTCTGATTTTATGATTGAGTCGCGCACGTGCGATAACTTACCTTCAATACTCATAATGGAAAAATAACAAAACATAAATACAAATCAGCTGGGCCTTCCGAACATATGTTCCCGTGGTTACTGCAAGAAACCTATATTAAGTGATAAAATTGAGTGTGCAGGATGTGGTACTAAGTATCATAAAGAGTGTTCCGAAAAATTAAAAACACCACAGGATGGAAGAATCGCGAGGTGCTGCGGATCGAGATCAATTCACCAAGTGGCGATAACAGCGAACGAGAAAGTTCGGAAACCGGTAAAATACATGAAAATATCAGCGACGGAATGATTCCTCTATTATCGTCCCTGAAGGATGAACTTATTAAATCGATGACCGTGAAACAAGACCAAAACAAAGACCAAATCGCCTCTGGTATTCTAGAGATTCAAAAGTGAGTTGATAAAGTGGCCGAAGAAATTAGGGCAATAAAACATGATTTTTCGCAAGTCACTAATAACGTAAACACGTTATCATTCAGACTAGAATCTGTGGAAGATAAAATAAATACAAACGAAAGCAAAGCAGAGGATAATATAGCAGGAGCAGGTGCGTTAAAACTTTCTGATGACCTTGAATTAAAATCCTTTGAAATGGAGCAGAATCTTTCCAATACGCGCATCTCAGTTACAGAATTGTTCGACGAAGCTTCAGAGCGTGAGAATAGAAGGCAAAATTTAATATTTTTTGATCTTAAAGAGAGCATCGGAGCTGACAAGTGCCCTGATGAACGGCTAGACCAAAAAACAGTCCAAGATTACCTTAAATTTATATGTGTAACTGTATCTCCTGATCTGATTATTAAATTCTTCCATTTGGGAAAGTTATCGCAGGCTCTACTGAAGCCGAGGCCTCTAAAGGTCATTATACAGACAAGAGAAGCAGGTGTCGAAGTATTAAGGGCCATTTCGGATGGCAGGCTCAATCCAAACAAGCACGAACAATACAAAATGATTCGTGTTGCTACAGACAAGACGAATATGCAACAAGCGGAGTATCGGCAAGTGGTGGTGGAGCTTCAGCAGAGAGTACAAAGAGGAGAGACGGGACTCTCAATTGTATTTCAAAAAGCTGTTCCGGTGATCATCAAGGGCACGACGCAACATCAAAACCAGTCAGGACAAGCAACAACAGGAAGTTATAGACTTTAATTAAGTATCTTTTTAAAATATATTACCAGAATACGCGTGGTTTAAAAACCAAACTGAATGCTACGTCATTCTTCTCTGGTATAAACAACTATGATTGTATCGCGTTACTGATTGGTGTACCCGAAAATCTCAGAATAACGCAAATTGACCTATCCAGCATTTACGACTTAGGTTTGAATGTAAATATTGTCGACACAATAATAAAGTCGAGTAATTTCTGCCTTAATTTAATAGCACTGTATGCACCGCCTGATTTTACAAACCAAGACTTAAAACTAATAAACAACTCGTTGCAAGATAAAATTTGTTTACAAAATTCGCAATAATATAATAGTAGGGAATTTCAATACACCAGATTACATTATCTACCAAAATAATGGAACTTATGACACTTAAGCTGCATTATTCGATGAGTGTATAGCTACATTTGATCTTAAACAATATAATAATATAGTATGCAGCAACGGGAATCGTTTAGATTTAATATTTTCGAACACATATTGCACGGTAGATCCCGCTCAAGTAGGCTTAATACCGGAAGATAGTTATCATTCATCCCTATTTGTAAAATTTGTCTTAATAGTAGTTTCCAAGCAGATGTGCCCTCGTGTCCTATTCCATATGAAGTCAAGGGCATAAGATATAATTACAATAAACGTAATTTGTGAGGATTATATGTTCACTTAATCAACATCGATTGGGCTGACATTAAAAACAAAAAAACGCGAATAAGGCTTGCAACTTATTTTGCGAGAAATTAAATTTGGCTATCGATTTATTTGTTCCTAAATTCAATTCTATACAATCTAAGAATAATGTATACCCAGTATGGTATTCAAAATCTTTAATAAATAACGTTGAAATAAAAAAGAAGTTTTGGCGCAATCATTGAATAAATAATTCAATGTTCATAATAGACAAATATCAATCTCAAGTTATAAGAACAGAGTCGGAAGCAGAGTATCAAAATTATATAGAGATAACAGGTAATAAGTTACTCAATCAACCAAGCACATTTTGGGGGTTTGTAAACAAGTCAGGTGGCGCAAGTTATTTTCAAGAAGAAATAACTTATAATGGAAGAATCATAAATGACCCTTATCAAATAATAGATCATTTTACTTCATACTTTTCGGGTGTTTACAATAACAAGCCTAAGCCTAGTACTATCCAGACAAGCTACATATATGATTACGAATATGTAACAGTTCCTAACAATGATCCAAATGCGGTTCTCACTAACAGTCAATCAGAACCATACCTCCCAAGTATGGATAATATCACGAAGGCATCAGGTAAACTTGAAGCAAAAATGACATCTGGTCTAGATAAAATTCCAAGTTTCTTAAGTAAAGACTGTGCGGGTCTCTCAGCCTATCCATTACAGTTTATTTTCAACTTGGCACTCTTAACTGGAAAATTCCCTGAAAGATGGAAATCCGCGAAAGTTATTCCGGTATTCAAATCGGACAATAAATCAGACTTGACTAACTATAGGCTGATTTTAATACTGAGTAATTTCGCAAAGGTATTAAGATATCTGATTTCAGCAGAGATACCAGGTGTTTGACCGATTTTTTTCACCAGGAATAGTGAAATTTATCGAACTCTCACCGGGGACTGTCAACACTTTCCTGAATCGCGATCACGAATCTCTCCGTTTCCGGGAACCGGAAACTTCTTTTCAGTCAAATGTAAGATGCTCATTCCTCCATTTCATATTGATATAAAATACAGTGCTCGCCATGAAAAGTTTTTCATTATCATTTAGTTTTCAATTCCTCTATGGTTTCTGACATGATATTCGACGCTCTCGCTTGGAATTACTTTAAGGGCTTGCAATTCAGATATAATTCACAGATAGTATTATCAGGTGAAACATCTCACTTGCTGACCGAATAATCTCGCAACTGTATAATTTGCATTCACACAGTTCACCGACACCTATAACGCTCCGGCCTCCTATACGCCGTGGTAAGACTGCCCTCATGATTGCCAAATTAATGAAGTGCATTCCATGCTTAGTGTTCCCGAAGCTGATGATTCTGTTACTCGAATCAAGGTCGGTGCTTTATTATTTGATGAGTCCACAAGAGAATGTGAGAACAGGAATGGTATAGGTAATAATGGCTCTGATTTTGTCAGAAAAATTGAAAGAACAGTTCAGAACCAATCCTAGTCGATAACTTGCTGTAGTCTATGGTTTGAACTAGCATACAGTTTGAGGTCATTCAGGTTCGGAAGAAACGTCAGTTTATGAAAATTCTCCTCATCATAAATTTTTAATCTATGAGACATGTTTTTCAATGTTTGGCTCAATAGAGCCATCGCTCAACAGAACCATAATGCACGATAGGAGTCGTCTTGGAAGACGCCCGTCGAAATGCGAATTGATCTACATCTCTATGGCTGCCCATGATCAAAGAACTTGATTTGTGTTTCCAAAAACATCATCGCACGATGATGATGAATATTATCTGCGATTATTGCTGTTAAGCACATATAAATCTTGAGAAGAGAGGCTATTTCAAGCGACTAGTTTTTAAGGCAACATGAGCGTGGTACCTCTAAGCATAAAACTTGGCATTAGATCTGGATCTTAAATGATCTTCTGGAAACACCTCGACTTCGCAGGTTGCACACTTATTAGGTACTTGAACCAGATATACTCAGGTATATGTTAGCTGGAAACCCAGATGTTCGGTGAAGCCGATAAGGGTCATACTCATTGTGATGAGAATAACATCCTTATCAAAGAAGGAAAAGGATCTTGCAAGAATTCACGTAGCAGTATACATCTAGTCGCTATTGGCGCTATGTGGTCATGACACTTCGGGAAACATGAATGAAGTACTTTGATCATGGGCAACCAAGGACAACTAGATCAATTCGAATTGCGACGAAAATCTTCCATTAAGATACATTAAGTGCACTATGGTCTTATTAAGCGATGGATCTATTGAGTCAAACACCGAATGTCATTTCTCATGGATATAAAATGCATGATGATGAGGATGGTTATAAACCGAACCATCTTTTGTAAATGGATGACACGAAGTTGTATGCTAGTTCAAACTAGAAACCATAGCAAGTGATCCGTTTAATAAGTTAATTTTCAAATGACATCTACATAAAATTAGGACCAGATAAATTATAAATTATAATGAACACCATAAAGAAGCAATAGTTGCAGTAGTTTGGCGATTAAAAGGATGGTTCTACCACGATGTATGGGGGTACAGCTTTATAGATTTCAAGCAACTTTGTGTCTCGAAAGGTATGCAGTTGCGAGAGTATTTTATAAGGCAAGATGTAGTGCTTTACAGTGCCTTCCGTGGAGCGAATCTTCATGAAATATCCTCAACTCGTCAACAGCGGACGCATACAATACCAGGGAAGGAACTTAAGAAGGATTAAAAATGCAATCGGAAGAAAACGCTATCCGCTAAAAAAGGACGTCCTTTTTCCGAAATAGGGGAGTACGTGATAGCGATTTTCATCTGTTGCATACCCTCTTAAGACGTGCGAACATTAATTTTTATATAACTATTGTGAAAATAGAATGCAAAGATAACGGATGAGGCCTGTAACAAAAGCCCGACACGGTGCGTAAAACGCAGCGTTAGCTGATATCAAAAGTGGGTGATTGGGAACGATAAGGAAATATAATGGAGAAATATTATGAAAGCATTTTGATTACTTGAGTGAATACATAGGAAAAATTAATTCAAATTATAAGTTATGATAACTAAAGAGTCTTGATGGAAATTTCAAAATGTAACATAGAGTCATATTTAGATAAGTACAGAAGAAGGGAAAAAAACAGTGAATACAACATCTGTTTCTGGAACCTATGCGGGAATCGCAATTAGTTCGATTCAACTGGGTGGTCTTCTCACAGATAGTTCACCGGGAACATGGTAGAGTAACGTGCACACATAGGCAGGTGATCGTATGGGTCCTCGATAATCACAGCACCAGTTCATCGACCTGTCAGTTTACATATCCCCTAGCCGTTCCTAACTCTCCTAACGTTAACCACAGCCCCATTTATCCTGACCTTTCTACCTGAAGAACCCCTCCCCACACTTTTCAACATTTTTATATTCATCTCCGAAATTTCGTTCAAGGAAATGATTTATATATTCATCAATTTCAGACAATAATTCAGAAAATAATACATGAACAAATTCGAGAGAAAAGTATGATGTTCAAGGATAAAGCAGCCGTCTTATATTGGTACGGAAAATCGCTTCCTGCACTCACAAGCAAAGAAAAAAGTAAATGACTGCCTATTATGATCACCACAAAAGTTGAGGAAATATTTGTTGGGGCCCCTGAAGCTGAATCTGGAACAGGTAATGATGAAGCTGTTTATGAAACTCCCTTACAATGGGACTTCTTTAATGAGGTGGAAGCTTTCAATTGTGATCGAAACAAAGTTTGGGCGGACGACGGATTCAGATTTTCCGTTCTTCAAAAAATTTCAAGATTCTTGGAGTACCATATATCACATGGAATTCCAGTCCGGAGTAGTGGATCGGTTGGTGGTGAAAGCTCTTCGTGGCAAAGTAAATGAACTTCGTTTTTTGCGAGGGGCAAGCTCAATGATGAATACTGTTGAGAAAATTAACGAGAACTCCTAGAATTTGCAGTGATTTTCCTAGGAGAAGTACCACCACGAGAAGTTACCTTTGTAGTTCCTGGAGCAATGCACCAGGCTAAGTGATTGGCGAAAGCCCTCTACTTCCTCAATATTTCCATTGCTACCTTCGAAAAGTTGAGCCTGCATCTTTGTAACCTCGTACCGGAAACTACTGCGTCAGCTTCAGTGTTGCCAAGTCTGCGCAAGACAATCCTACTAGACGAAGACAGAAATCCCACTAGAATCCTACTAGACCTTTTAAATTCCGCAGGAAGAGTGTTTAAATGTGGAAATAGAAAAAAATAAGAAATGATAATTTATTTAAACTTCTGCGTATAATGTAATACGTAAATTGATTCAAGATACTCTCGAAAGTGTATC